>CAUYUJ010016099.1:52500-82500 GCA_963575745.1 Prorocentrum cordatum | reverse complement strand
GTACCGACAATGGTCGAACAGAGTATGACAATACTTCGCGTCGTTGCAATGGGAGAAGCACGCATCGGCACTTTGACCTGACAGGCAGGGAGAAGCCGACGCCACACACACCCGCCGCCAGGGCCCACCGCAGCGCCGTCCCTTTGAGGACCGCAAGGGGGCGAGACGCAGTGCGGCGGTCGAACTTTTTCCTGGCAGTGCGCGCTGTTGGCTTCTGCTCACGAGAGTGGCCCGCGCCGTGGGCAGGATCCGACTGCAGGAACCGCATCGATGGACGGCCTGGCGTGTCCCCTCTGTCTCGAGGATGTCTGCAGCAGCTGCCCCGAAAGAACACCGCAAGATCGCCCGCGTCAGGGGGGCGGGCATGCTGCCAAGACGACCACAGCAACGTCTCCTCTGAGCACACCTCGAGCGCGTAACTGTAGAATCCGAATATATTGAGCAGGGGCCGACCGCCCCGGCATTCGTATAGGCCTACCACGACATGTTCTTAGAACCCAGAAATGTTTTAATCACAAAACAATGTTCTCAGAACATGAACCCGATGTGTTCAAACAAGCAAGACACAGCCATAAATGTATAGAAATGTTATGATAACATTTCGTGAAACCACAAAAGGTTTTTAGAACAGTCTTGGGTGGGCCTATAGGCGAGCCAGGACGCTTCGCCACGGCTTGAATCTAGGGACTGCGTGCTGCGCCTCCTCTCTCGAGAATGTCTACGCCGGCTGCCCCGAACGCGGCCGCAAGGTCGCCCAGGTCAGGGAGCCGGGCCTGCTGCATTGACGACCACAACAGCTTCCCCTCCAGGTATATTAGGAGGCCACGTGCGAACCCTACTCCAAATCCCTTATTAATCGTCCCCCGGGTCTGGTTTTTAAGGCGCCTTTTTTGTAATCGGGGGGGTCCGGTTTATCAGGGCGCTTTCTTTGGATTGAAGCTTAGGGGGTCCGGCTTATTGAGGCGCCTCATCAAAAACGGGGTCTGGAAACATTAGGTCGCGCTTGGAGGGGGGTCCGGATTTTTAGGGGGGGGGTCGATGAATCAGAAACTTGGAGTACCCCACCACCCCACGAGTTATGAGGGGGGGGGTGAAGGGCTCGCGCGTGGCCTCCTGCATATCTCAAGCGCGCCCGTGTACACCAGCTTGGACCTGAGCATGTTGCCGGCCAGCCAGACGGACATGAACGACACGAACTTGCCAGGCACGGGCAGGCCGAGCTCGGAGAAGAGCCGCTCGCCGAGGAAGATCGCCGCGTAGCAGGCCAGCTGCAGCGCAAACACCGCGCGCGCCTCGACGGGGGGGTACGGTGGCAACTCAGGGGAGCCTCCCATACCTAGGGGAACGAAGAATGACATAAACATACAAACTCGGAGGTCCGCGCAGATTTCTCGGATCGGCGCTGGACCCCCTTCCCTGGCACGCGGACGGCGCTAGGGTCGGCGCCAAGGCGCCGCCAGGGGGGTCCAACGCGGATCCGAGAAATCCGCGCGAACCTCAGACTTTTTATGTTCATGTAATTCTTCGTTCCCCTAATACCGTCTCGTCGTCTCTTGCGAATCGACGCCGGTCGACGCCAAACGGACGCTACGTCGACACCAAGTCGACGCCGATCGACGCTGCAGTGGCCGACGCGGAAGCCAGAATCACGAGGGCACGCGCGGCTCCTTTGCTACCGAAGGGGAGAAGGGGCCGCTGCGAACCGACGCTGGTCGACGCTAAATCGACGCTAGATCGACGCTGGATCGACGCCGATCGACGCTCGCCGACGCTGAAGCAGAACTCACGAGGGTGCCCGAGGCGCCTCTGCGACCGACAAGGGAATAAGGGGGCCGTGGGCGGGGATCAGCGACGCAGCGAGTCCTTTGCGGCAGGCTCGGGTCTGGTGCGCGCAGCGGGGCAGAGGGGCTGTTGCCGGGAAGGTGGGCGAGGCGGGGGAGGGAGCGACGGGGCGAGGGACGGGAGACGAGGGGGAGACGGGAGGGAAAGAGAGAGAGAGAGACACACACACACAACAAAACAACAACAACAACAACAACAACAACAACAACAACAACAACAACAACAACAACAACAACAACAACAACAACAGCAACAGCAACAGCAACAACAACAACAACGACGACAACAACAACAACAACAGCAACAACAACAGCAACAACAACAACATCACCAACACTAACACCAACAACAACACCAACAACAACAACGACGACAACCACAACAACAACAACAACAACAACAACAACAACAACAACAACAACCACAATAACCACAACCACAACCACAACAACAACAACAACGACAGCAACAGCAACAACAACACCAACACCACCACCACCAACAACAACAACAATAAAAATAACAACAACACAAACAACACCCACAACACCAACAACGACAACAACAACAACACTAACACTAACACTAACACTAACACTAACACTAGTACTAGCACTAACACTAACACTAACACTAACAACAACAACAACAACAACAACAACAACAACAACAACAACACCAGCAACAACAACAACAACACATAAGAAACACTCGGAGGCAAATGGTGCCCATGCCGCTGCCCTCCCCTCGTTTTCGCCATCGTGGGCCTCCTGGGGGGCCCTCGTCGCCACCGTCGGAACGCACCCAGGGAGAGATCTGGGAAATAGCAGTATCGGTGCCCCTTCGTCTCCCCAAACACGTGGGATGGGGAGCAGAGAGGGGGAAGAGGCGGAGCCGAGTGGGAAAGGCGAGGGAGAGGGCATCGAGCGGGGCGAGACTTCGATGTCCGAATCTCGTCTCCTTCTGCGGAGACTGCAGAACTGCCAGAACGTACACCTGCAGTGGAGCGGCTGGTGCAGGCACGTTCCTGCGCCAAACGGCGTACAACATCTTGATAGCGCACCGGCACATCACATCTGAATCGCCAGCGTGGTGCTCTGCGCTCTGCCAGCAAAGAGCAGAAACAATCGAGGGGGTGAAGATTCAGCGGAGGTCTCCGACGTAAATAAGTACGGCACCCGACGCAGAGAGGCTGGAAGAGGGAACGACGAAGGGGGTGGAGCAGAAGGACGAGCGCGAATGTGACTCCCGCGTATCCCAGATTTCGTTCCTACCAAGCCCGCCCGACCACCTCTGGGCCAGCGCAGCTCGGCTACTCCACTGCTATAGTGCTCGTTACTGCGAGCTCCGGGAGACGTCCCGCCCAAAGAGGCCTAAATCATTGATTTGCATTGGTTTGTTTGATGCTTTTCGGTTTCTTGCGTTCTCGAGCTTCCAATGCTCGAAGACGGCCGAGGCACGGCGCTGAGCCGAGTAAATCGAACAGGTGATTCCGACGGGGGTGCTGAGGCATTCTCCCGAACCGCGGGCTTCGCAGGGGAGGGGGGGGCTCGCGAGAGCAGGCGAGCGTGAAGAGGAGGGGGGCTGCTCGAGGAGTAGGAGGCCCGACCATCGAGACGAACCGCTTAGGAGCTCCCAGGGCTCGGATGCGTGGCACCTTCCCTGGAACTGGGGCCCCGGAAGTGCGGCATGCCCTGCGGCAGCGGGCTTCTCTGGGGTGGCTCGGAGCTGCGGGCCTCCTGAAGTGGTGAGGAAGTGGACGCTCCGCAGCAGGCCAGGGGGTCGAGGCTGTCAGGACCTGCCCCGCCAGGGGCCGCTGCCGGTAACGCCAGGGGCCCCTGGGGCGCAGCCCGCCTGGGGCGCAGGGCCTCCGCGTGTCTGCAGGGACGCGCGCGCGGAGCCGCCCGGCAGAGGCACGGGGCGACGACCCGACGGCCAGGCGGAGAGGCAGACCCGAGCGACTGGAAGAACGGGTCTTGCGCGCAGGATGGCGTAGCGACCTTGCGCGGTGGCTCACGCGGGCCGCCAGCGCGTCACGCCACGCTTGGAGGCGAGGGCGCTTGCACGCGCGAGCTTGCGCGGGCAGCTTAAGCGCGCCGGTGCCCGCGCAGACGACCCCGTTCTTCTGCGTCGCCCCCTTGGACCGAGAGGCGAAGAGTCACGGCGACACGCGGACAGGGTGCGCGCGTCGAGGAGGCACACATCGACTGAGACAGAAACGCGGGCCCGCAGGGGTGGTCAACAATGCTGTCATACATCTCAGCAAGGGGGTATTATCTGTCCTGTCGAGGCTGTCCGCGTCGAACCCGCGTCGCACCCACGGCGAACCCCGATGTCGGATCAACGAAAAATACGACGTCGAATCCACGTCGAATCGTCGTGGGATCCACGTCGGATACGCCAAACAAACGATCTACGGGACAGACAAGGTCACACGAAATTGCAACACAAAGGGCGATGCGAAGCATGACCCTTCAGGACAGCAACCGCGAAAGCGGGCCCTGAGCAGAAGGCAGCGCGTACGGCTCAGCGCGAGGCGAAGCGGCAGACCAAACAGAACAGCTAGCGTGGGCACGAACCTGATGGACACCCATAAGAGGCAGGGGCGATGAGGGCTAGACAGGGCACCATGTCTTCACTCGCCTGCTTCCAGCCGCTACAGTCTGGCACCGTCAGGTACGGGGCGGGCACCAATCTCAGAGTCCTCTGCAGCCTGGGGGACTGCGACGCTACCAGAACTGGGCCCCGCACGTCCACCCCGCGTGCTCCTCCTGCTCAGCATCTTTCTTACGCCCCCCAGAGCTCCTCATCATCCGCCCATCCATCCATACATCCCCACTTAATCAGCCTCGAGCAGGGTGCGCTTTCAGAAACCACTCGAATCGTGAAGATCGACACCGAAACAAGGTGACGCACATTTTACGGATAAGGATGTGTATTCAAGCTGCCTGTTCCTGCCCCGTGCCCATTACTGTCCAAAATCCCTGTATGACGAAGCTTACGTGCTTACCTGGAAATGGCTCCAAAACATCTACTGAGTCACATGCAGCATCGCATCAACACCTCTGAATCATGAAGTACAGTAGGCCTATACGACAAGACATCCAGCTTCAAGACACATTGGGGCACATTCCTCGTCGAGCTTTGAAGGCCCTAGGGTGCCCCAAAATTTCTGTGGGTTCACGGGGGGCCACGGGGTAATACGGAAGTTCCGTGAGGCACATGCTGGCAGGCCGAGAACCCATCGGGATCACTGGGGAATCTCTGAGAACTGGCGGATCTGGAGGATGTATCGGGCGCCGCGGCCGTTCCACGACGCTCCGGAGCGCCCTGAGGGTGTTCCCGAACGCCCTGGAATGACTTGCTCATTCTCGCCCCAGGCCTGCCTGAGCACAGTTCCTGCCGTTACTGAAAGTTTCTGGAGCAGTCTGGAGCGATTGCTCATATCAGCTTGCTGCGTCAGACTGGCCCTAGAGTAAATTATCACGCCCGTGCTCAGGAGGCAGCAGAGCACGGCGTGCACGCCTTCAGACGTTGCTCGTGCGGTATCGGGAACTCCGCCCCGTGCACTTCCAGCTTGCAGCTCGTGCAAGACTGAAGCAAATCAACAATTCGGCGGAATGCAGACCTCGCGAACTAGAAAGTCATGAGAGAGAGAGGATGAGAGACAAATGAAGCGAGATAGACCAAGAGAGAAAGAGAGAGAGAGAGAGAGAAGGCAACAATCTGAAAGGGCCGGTCCCGGACAAAGACGTGGAGAAGCTGCATATACTTATATATATATATACATAGATGGCAACGCAGCGTGCCTGCCGGGTCACGGAATGTGGTGCCACGCTGCCAGCTTATGACCATTCCTGGGGATGCTGTGGGGGTCCATCCCCCGGGTGCCACACGGCGGGAAACCCACATCGAGCAAGGGGGGGGCGGCGGTCATGGGCCATATCTGTGCCGCCTCGGTGGCATGATGTGCGTGCCAGGGCCCGCCCCCTTCGTATCGCATTCCGTCGCCAGCAGGCACGCTGGAGCCCGAAGGAGCCAGAGGCGTGGGCGAAGCAACCAAGGGATCCAGCGCAGACCCGTACTCATCGCTCGCGCAATGCACGATGAAGACTTGCCCCGGTGCGCGAAAAGGAATGCCCTCTATCGGGATGGTGCCGTTACCAGGTATATGAGCCGCGGCCTCTGTCTCAAGGAATCCTGGCACCATCTGGTAAACCAGCATCGCAACCAAGGCCACCGAGCCATACGTGCAGATTTGGCGGAAGGACAAAGTCTCGCTTTCCCCTGGCAGGTCCATGACTTGAGCATAAAAGCTGCGCTTCAGCATGAGCGCCCACACGCCCGCGCGCATGCGCACAATGATCACACATCAATCGTCTGTCTGGCATGGTCACCGGCCAGCTCTCTTGAAAAGAGTATGGACCCTCATATGCATGGTCCTTCTCATCCTTCTCTTCATGCTTCCGTCTGAAGGCCCTCCGTGACCGCTGCAATGCCAGCGCTGCTGATCAGAGGGGGTGAAGCGACGTCCGTCAGAGCTGACGATGCATGGCAGAGGTCGAATAGTTTCCCTTTCTACACCTCTATCCTTCTCCTCATGTTCCTCCTCCTCCTGTTCCTCCTCCTCCTCCTCCTCCTCCTCATGCTCCTCCTCCTCCTCCTTCTCCTCCTCCTCCCTCCCTCCTCCCCCTACAACACTTCATTTCCCTCCCTCTCTTCCTCCACCCTCTCCTCCTCCCCCTACCCCTTCATCCCATCCTCTTCCTCCTCGTGGTCCCTCTGCCCCCGATTTCAGACGCCTGGCCTCAGGACCTCCCCGCCCTCGCCCTCCTCAACCTCTCGGGCACGTGCCAACATGGAACGCGCATTGTATTCTTACGTACGGGGTGCTTAAACAAGTTCTGTCCTGTGAGTGTTGCATGTCGATCGTTGTCGGACTTCAGAACAGTGTTCACGCTGCAACGCTGGCGTCATTTCAGCGCGTCTGGTCCTTCAACATTGTTCTCGCGTTGCAGCGCTGGTACCAGTTTCGAAGTTTGTCCTTCCGAATGGTCCTCCCGTTGCAACGCCACCTATTTCTGCGCGTTTGGACATTCGAAATGTAGCTCCCGCTGCAGCACCGGCCTCATCTCCGAATTATCGGTCCTCGAGATTGGTTTTCCAGCTGCACCGCCCATGCAGCCATGGTATGCAAGTCGTCAATGCTATATTATGTGTCGCGTTTTTGCGAATCCATGCCTGGCCCTGCAAGGCTTCGATATGCAATGCTAGGCTGCGCAATGCCAAAATTATGCTAGATTGCGCCGTGCGATGACATGACATGGAATGCAAGGTGTGTTATGTACCGCTATGCGATGCCATGCCGTTTACTGCAATGCTGCGACTTCTCAAGTTCGACTACGCTATGCTTCACCATTGCATGCCATGCCCCGCTCTGCCGCGCTCTCCTGCGCAAGGCGATGCCATGCGATGCCTGCAATGCCACTCAAGGCAATGCATACCGCTTGGGCATCGCTGTCCTCTTCGACGTCCGACTGTGCCAATCGGTGGGGGATCGACGCAGTCGTCAGGGATGAGAGGGAGGCACAGGACGTCAGACATGACGCGAACGCACCTGCCCGGACACCTCGCGTCGTGACGCGCTCAGGACGTCGACCCTCGGAGCTCTCTGCCCAGCCCCCGCGACCGGTTTTTCGTCCAGAGTCGTCCGTTGACGCCCCCAGGGCCAGGCGAAGGCCGAACATATTTCTACATATGTATATGTATATGTATATGTATGTATACATATGTGTATGTATGTATATATGTATATATGTATATATATATATACATACATATACATATATATATATATATATATATATATATACTGGGCTCGCCGCGGGGGGTGCTAAGTGGACACGGGGGCTAGAAATGGGTACGAAGGTCGGATATATCTGGCCGAGCCCAACTTATAATAGGTGGGTGGCACATGCTCTAAGTGGATCGAGGGCGTACAGATCATACCGAGGACAGGACAAATATAACCCACCGTCGAGTCCACTTCTGACCACGAAATTCCCTTAGCTCCCCCCGCGGCGATCTAAGTATGTGCTATTCTTTGCTATAAAGAAGAAAAGCCTAGCACTAATCTCCCGCCGTGCTTTTTGGATGACCCGAGGGGGCCTGGCCAGCTCGCCCTCGAGCCCCAGCCCCCGCTCAGCCACCGCGGGCCCGCGCGAACCCCGCGGACGGCCGCGCCCTTTTTCTGCTGCTTGCTCCGCTGCGCTCCCGCGGGCGTGCGCGCGCGCGTGCGCAGGCTAGGAGGCCACGTGCCAGCCCGACCCCACCCCAGAAAAGAGTCACTAACATAAACTCGTGGCGCTCCGCGCGGCTTTCTGCGCCGGACACCCCCCCCGTGGCGCGCGGAGCGCTCCAGGGGCAGCGCTGGAGGCGCCGCCCTGGTGGTGGGGATGCCCAGCACGGATCCACGAAACCGCGCGGAGCGCGCCAAAGGTTCACGCTCGTGGCGTTGTGCTGCTCCTTCGATGAGACGGGGGAGGTGGGGCCCCCCCCGCTCGGGAGGTCCCGAGCGAAGTGCACCTCGCCTCCCCCCCCCGCAGAACTGACCACCGCCCTGATGGTCCGCTACCGAAAATTTCCGGTAGCGCTCCGCAGAGATCGGTCGCTACCGAAATACCGAAATGTAGCGCCCAATACCGGTATCAGACCGTTCTGAAATCCGCTATTTCAACGCCCTCAAACGAAGATCCGGTCGCTACCGAAATTCGGGGTGCGTCGAAATCGCTACCGAAAATTTCCGGTACCAGACCATCTGGGCGTGGGGCGGCCGGGTCGGCTGCACGCGCGTGGCCTCCCACCAGGCGCGCCCCCGCGTGCCGCGGCCGTGCGAAATTGATACGGACCGGCCGGCAGCCCGATCGGCGTCTGCGCCGGCGGCGAGGCGGGAGAGCGGGGGGAGGGGGGGGCAGGGGAGCCCAGGCTCGAATCGACATTGGCGGATCGGCGATCGAAATCAATCGGATCGCCGGGCATCGGCAGCCGAGTCGGGAGGAGTCGAATCGGCGGACACCGGCAGGCTGGTGTGCTTCCAAGAAGAGATCGGAGCCCAGATCGGAATCCCAGGTCGAATCGGATCGGAATCGGAATCCATCGAAGTCGAATCGAATCGAATCGGAGGAATCGAGACGAGCCCTGGGGGGCGGGGAAGACGAAGCCCAGGACGAGGATGAATTCGGGCGAAGATGCGTCCTGAATCTCTGGGATCTGGCGGCTCTGGAGGATGCCTCGGGCGCCGCGGCCGTCTCAGAGCGTTCCGGAACGCTCTGAGTGCGTTAGGATGCCCCCGGCGCCGCAGCCTTCTCAGAGCGTTCCGAACGCTCTGAGAGCGCTCCAGAACGCCCTGGAAGCAACCGCAGCGACCCTCAGCGCGGCGCAACTGCTGGAGAGCAACCCAGGGGCTGGAAACCGCCGTCAAGGACAGAAGCGCCCGAAAGCCTCGAGCGTCGAGCCCGAAACTTCGCGGCTGACACTCAAGAGTGACCCTAGGCTTGGGTCGGGTATGCCCTCCTGCATGCGGATTTTGGGCGAAAGTGGAAGAAGATTCAACAACCTATCCCCAAATGGTCAAAGATGGTAGAAAAATCGTCCCCTGGCTTTTTTGTTTCAAACTGTTTTTTTTTGTTCCTGGAGTCCTCCGGAGGCCTGACCGTTTGTTCCACAACAAAGAACGGGGCTCGATTGGCCGGCCAGGTTAATGCCACCGCATACTCGGCGAAGGCCGGCCGGGCTAATGTCACCGCAGTCTCGTCCTACGCATTGGTGACGTTCTCAGCCGCACTCTGCGGCGGCTCGCTCCTTCCGAGCCTGCTCCCGCTCCTGACTCTGTGGAATCTCCCTCCTGCAGAGGGACACTTTTTACCGTCCGCAGGGGGGCCCAGCGGCGAGAACGGGGACACAACAGAGCGCAGAGAAGCCGGACACGAGGAAGGGGGAGGAGGAGGAGGAGGAGGAGGAGGAGGAGGAGGAGGAGGAGGAGGAGGGAGGAGGAGGAGGAGGAGGAGGAGGAGGAGGAGGGGAAACGCCCGACCTGAGGAGGAGGAGGAGGAGGAGGAGGAGGAGGAGGAGGAGGAGGAGGAGGAGGAGGAGGAGGGAGACCCCCTGCTGCGCGGCTCCACGGGGGCGCGCGGTGGCCAGACCCATGGGGCGCGCGACGCCCCGCGCTCCCTGCGACCGGGAGGCACCTCGCGCCCGCGCCGGGGAGGAGGGAGGAGGAGGAGGAGGAGGAGGAGGAGGAGGAGGAGGAGGAGGAGGAGGAGGAGGAGGGGGGCGGAGGAGGAGGAGGAGGAGGAGGAGGAGGAGGAGGAGGAGGAGGAGGAGGAGGAGGAGGAGGGCGGAGGAGGAGGAGGAGGAGGAGGAGGAGGAGGAGGAGGGAGGAGGAGGAGGAGAGAGGAGGAGGAGGAGGAGGAGGAGGAGGAGGAGGAGGAGGAGGAGGAGGGGGGCGGAGGAGGGGAGGAGGAGGAGGAGGAGGGAGGAGGAGGGGGCACGCGCCGGCACGGAGGAGCAGCCCCCGCGGCTCTGGCGCGCGTGGCAGGAGGCCGGGCGAGGGCCGCTCCAAGGCAAGTTTACTTGCATGGCGTTCGCCCCCCCCACCCCCCCCCCCCCCCCCCCCCCCCCCCCCTCGCCCCTCTTCAAGCGAATACTAGCGTGCAAGTGCCTTTCGACTTGCGTGATTTCCGCGCCCCCCGAACGTGCAAGTTGTTTGCGGCTTGCTTCAGGCTCAGCCCCCCCCCCCCGTCCATGCAAGTAAACTTGCCAGAGTCTAAAAAAAACCAGGCTCTTGGAGGCCTGGAAATTGGCACCAACACCAGCACAGGGGTTTGCCTCCACAGGGAGATGCTGATCTTAGATCTCGGTGTTGGTGGTAGTACTTCGGTCACCTTGGAAGCCAGAGTATTACCACCATCACCGAGATCGGGATCGTCTTCCCTCGGCGGAGGCACACCGCCGATCTTGGTGTTGGTGTCAATCTCTAGGACTGCGATAAAAAAAGCCCTCCCGGAAGGACAAAACAGCTTCTCGGAATGAGGGCGCGGCGCGCGGAACAGCCGACGGGCTGCTCTCCGGAAGGACGAAGACGACTTCCGGGAGGTCGAGTTCAGCAGCCACGGATTCAGCAGCCCTGGCCCGGCTTCCGAGCGTGGGCGCCACATCCACGGATCGGGGACAGCAGACCCCCCTGAACATGCGGCACGTGCTGCCCCACCCGGCGACGGAGCGCGCCGATTACACGCGCGGAAACGGGGACCCGCCACGAGGCCACGCGCTTTGACCCAGGCTTGAGCTCCCTCGACAGCGGTCACTCCAGCGAACGGTCACTCCTACCATGAGAGCGGACGTTGCGAACAACATCGACAAAAATCACGACTGGAGCCCAAGACCTCACCTTGCTGCGTCACGCTTCGAGCCGCATCGATCTGTGAGGGCCCCAGGGCCAGAAACGGGGCGAAGACGCCCTTTCCGCCAGGATGCAACGCCAGGATCTCGGCTACACGCAGGAGCGACCCTGGGTACAGATGACCTTTGGTGCGCGGCTTAACGGGGGACTGGGCGCGCAAGGCGCCACTACCGCGCCGCCTTCGGCGATCGGGGAACCCCCCAGTGGGCCCGCACCAAGGGTCACCTTTACCCAGGGTTCCTCTTCCGTCCAGCCGAGGACCAGGGCACGCGTCGCCGAACTCCTCCCACTGAGTCTTCGGGCCACGGGGCCCGCCGCATCGATCTGTGAGGGCCCCGGGGCCCGAAACGGGGCGAAAACGCCCTTCATTGCAAATCCAAGACCTCAGGGCGCGCGTAGCCGATCTCCCTGGACCTTCCTTTAAACAAAAGACAGCCATCTGGATATATATATATATAACAATAATAATAACAACAACAGTAATAATGATAATACTAATAATAATACTACTACTAATGATGATGATAATAATAATAATGATGATAATAATCATATGTATGTATATACACAATTATATACGTATATATATATATATATAGAGAGAGAGAGAGAGAGAGAACACAATCTGGACTACCCAACGCCTTGACAGGAGCTTGGACGTCGAGGTCCTGGTGCTATGTTTGAACCCTCCTGAAAGGTCAGTGTAGCTCTCCCCCCACCTGAGGTTGTCGAGGACCTCAGGGCACGCGCGGCCGAACTCCCCCCGCCCCTCTCCCCCTTCTCCTCGCCCCTCTCGCCTCCTCATCGCCCTCCCCCTCCTCCTCCCCCTCCTCCTCCTCCTCTTCCTCCTCCTCCTCCCTCCTCCTCGTCCTTCCCCCTGTGACACAACTGCAAGGCCAGGACCCCCAGACCCCCGACGTCGTGATCTTTTCGCTACGTCGACACCCAGAGTTCTGAACCCCGTTCCAGGGACTGGCTTCTCCTCCAGAACCGTTTCTTGACCTTCCCGAGGCCCAGCAAGGTCCTCCAAAGGCCGAACGTAGCGAAAAGCCTCCCGCCGTGATATGTTCGTTTCACGACGCGGTCTGGGATTGCAGCGCCAATACCTCAGGGCACGTGTCGCCGAACTCCCCCCGACAGAACCTTCGGGCCTCCGGGAACCGCGCGTCCGCCGCCGAGGAGGAGGAGGAGGAGGAGGAGGAGGAGGAGGAAAAGGAGGAGGAAAAGGAGGAGAAGACGGACGAGGAGGGGGAGGACGAGGGGGAGGAGGAGAGGAGGAGGAGGGGGAGGAGGAGGAGAGGAGGAGGAGGAGGAGGAGGAGGAGGAGGAGGGGGGGAGGAGGAGGAGGAGGAGGAGGAGGAGGAGGAGGGGGAGGAGGAGGAGGAGGAGGAGAGGAGGAGGAGGAGGGCGGAGGAGGAGGAGGAGAGGAGGAGGAGGAGGAGGGAGGAGAGGAGGAGGAGGAGGAGGGAGGAGGAGGAGGAGGAGGAGGAGGGTGAGGAGGACGGGAAGGGGGTGGGGAGAGGGAGTGGGAGGGGAGGGGGAGGGGAGGAGAGGAGGGAGGAGAGGAGGAGGAGGAGGAGGAGGAGGAGGAGGAGGAGGAGGAGGAGGAGGAGGAGGAGGAGGAGGAGGAGGAGTACGAGGAGGAGGGCGCGGCCCCGGGGTGCCGCGCGGCCCCCCTCTGAGGAGGCGCGCCTGGGGCGGCAGGCCGCTGGGCCCCGCCGCGCCCACGGCGCGCACGACGGGCGCCGCGCACACGGGCGCAGCCGCGCCGCGGCCGTGCGCGCCCGCCGCGGCCGCGCGCGCGGGGCGCAGTGTGCAGAGGCAAAACGAAGCCAGGACGAGGATTACAGTTGGGGCTCGACCTCCATAAGCCTTCCACAAGAAACCCAAAACCTGAGGCCTCAGGGCGTCCATTGACTTTGGGTGTGGGAACGTCACGCTGTCCATCCCAACAACACATAGCCTGGCGAAGGACCCAACCATGCGCAGTTGTGATTACCGCAGTTGTGGGTATCGTCTTCTGCGGAGCCCCCTATGGGCCGCGAAACGCTGTGCTGGGCGGGGGTGGCGCACTGGGGCCTTCGGTAGAGCACCCTATGGGGCCACGAAGCGCTGCATGGGGCGGGGGAGACGCATGTGAACTGTTCCACTAGGGCCTTCTGTGGAGCTCCCGAAGGGGCCTCGACACGCTGCACTGGGTGGGGGGACGCATGTGAACTGTTCCACCGGGGCCTTCGGTGGAGTCCCCTTATGAGGCCACGAAATGCCGTGCTGGGTGGCGGAGACGCATGTGGACTCCGCCACTGGGGCCTTCGCTGGAGTTCCCTATGGGGCCACGGAGCGCTCTACTGGGTGGGGAGGCGCACGTGGACACCGCCCCTTGGGCCTTCGGTGGAGCTCCCCATGGGGCCACGACGCGCTGTGCTGGGTGGGGAAGGCGCACGTGGACAGCGCCACTGGGGCCTTCGGTGGAGCTCCCGATGGGGCCACGGAACGCTGTACTGAACTGGGGAGACGCACGCGGACACCGCCAATGGGGCCTTGGGTGGAGCTCCCCATAGGGCACCGAAACGCTGTGCTGGGTGGGGGAGACGCATGTGGACACCACCACTGGGGCCTTCGGCGGAGCTCCCAATGAGGCCACGAAGCGTTGCACTGGGCGTGGGAGGCGCATGTGGGCACCGCCACTGAGGCATTCGGTGGAGCTCCCCATGGGGCAACGAAGTGCTGCAAGGGGTGTGGGAAGACGCATGTGGACACCGCAACTGAGGCCTTCACTGGAGTTCCCTATGGGGCCACGAAACGCTGTGCTGGACACCGCCACTGGGGCATTCGGTGGAGCTCCCGATGGGGCCACGAAACGCCGTGCTGGGTGGGGGAGACGCATGTGGACACTGCCACTGAGGCCCTAGGTGGGGCTCCCTATGGGGTCACGAAACGTTGTGTTGGGCGGGGGGACGCACGTGGACACCGCCACTGGGGCATTCGGTGGAGCGCCCAATGGGGCCACGAAGCGCTGAGCTAGGAGGGGGGGCGCATGTGGACACCGCCACTGGTGCACTCGGTGGGTCCCTCTATGGGGCCACGAAGCGCTGTGCTGCGTGGAAGAGACGCATGTTGAGACCGCCACTGGGGCATTCGGTGGAGCTCCCTATGAGGCCCCGAAACGCTGTGCTGGGTGGGGGAGACACATGGAGACACCGCCACTGATGCACTCGGTTGAGTTCCGTATGGGGCCACGAAGCGCTGTGCTGGGAGCTCCCCATGGGGCAACGAAGCGCTGCACTGGGTGGGGGAGGCGCATGTGGACACCGCCACTGGGGCCTTCTGTGAAGCTCCGTGTGGGGCCACGCAACGCTGTGATGGACACCGCCACTGGGGCATTCGGTGGAGCGCCCAATGAGGCCACGAAGCGCCGTGCTGGGTGGGAGACGCATGTGGACACTGCCACTGGGGCCCTAGGTGGGGCTCCCTGTGGGGTCACGAAGCGTTGTGTTGGGTGGGGGAGACGCAGGTGGACACCGCCACTGGGGCATTCGGTGGAGCTCCCTGTGGTGATGCTCATGACGACGACGAGGACATGCGGAGGGCAGAGGCAGGGATGGGAGGAGGGAAGAGGGGGAGGAGCTAGGAGAGGAAGGAAGGAAGGACGGAAGGAGGGAGGGAGGGAAGGAAGGAGGGAAGGAACGCGGGGACCGTCTCTTCAAAACGAGGACCCAACACTACAGGATGGTTGGGAAAAGGATCGAAACGCAAGAAACCTGGGGCACCCTGGAGGCAAGCAAGTTTTTTTCTTGGCAGGGGTCTCCACTGCACGTTGCTCCCATCATACTTCAGGACCGCATCCCAGAAATAAGTTCGAGCGCCCAGAAGAGTGCCGAAACAGTGTCGAACGAGTGTCGCCTCCCAGGCCCCGACACGCGAGAACCCTCCAGCTTCGCAACTTTCCTGGTGCTCGAATTTCTTTCTGGTGATCAAAGCCAATGTAGGTTGGAACATCATGAGACGAGGATAAGTTCGGGGGTGCAGGGAGCAGTCGAGAAGCTCTGAGATCTGGCGGCCCCGGAGCACGTTTCCAGAGCGCTCTGAGAGCGCTTCGGGGCGCTCTGGGAAGAACTGATCCTCGGCCCAGCCCCGTCCAAAGAGAGCATCTGCACTCCACCGCCCCTGACCTAGACCCTCTCAGGCGGTGGCAGAATCACGACGGGGGGGCGGTTCCCTAGTTCAGAATTAATGAATGAACCGACATCAAGCACAAACACGGACAAATCAATACACAATCGTTTGTTGCCTTCACAGTCCTTGCGACGTGACGGTGGGGTTTTCTCCATGTTCGGCCTCTGGGGGCCCTTGCTTGCCGGGCCCCGGGACCGTCAAAAAACGACTCGGGACGAAAGGCCGGTCCCTGGGAAAGGGGTCAGGTGTATTTTCGCCCATTGCAAGAGAGGCTGTAGAAACAACCCCTGAGCAGGAGCAAACGGCCTATTGCGGCTGAGTCCAGCAGGCAAAAGGCTGAGGCTTCTCACAAGGTGAGGACTAGAGAAGAAGAAGAAGAAGAATAAGAAGAAGAAGAAGAAGAAGAAGAAGAAGAAGAGCCACACATATTTCAGCGGCCCTGCTGGCCTCGTTACGATGGCTTTCACCGTCGACCCAGGCAGGAAACTCTCAAACAGTGTTTGAGCAAGTGGGGTCGGGACCTCTGGGGGTCCACGCTGCGACAAAAATCACGGCGTCGGGGGTCTGCAGGGGATCTGCACGGAGCGGGCGTCGTCGCCCGGCTTCGGGGCCCGGGGCCCTCGCAGGTCGGTCCAGCTCGAGACGCGACGCAGAGAGATGGGGCCTGGGGCTCGGGTTAGGTCGGGCGTGTCCTCCTACAGGCGGATTTTGGCCGAAAAATAAAACATAGTGAATACATGCTCCAAAAAACTCAGAAAGACTGATAGAAAAATCGTCCCCAGACTATTGATTGACTATCTTTGAATATTCCTCCTGTGGGAGGACATGCCCGACTTACGGCTCGGGCCGTGATTTGTTGCGGTGTTGCATTTTGTGTTGCAGCGTCGGAGCTCCGGGGGGCCGTGCCAGCTCAGGGCCAACCTCGGCCAGGGAGGCGGTGCATGGTGAGTGCGTTGTGGACCAAGAATCATCGGGGAAGGACTCTGGTGTCCATAAGCCAGTGTTAGGTCGGGCAAGTCCCACTGCAGGCGGACTTTGGAGGATAAGAAGATCAAATGGTCAAAATATACACCCAAATAGTCAACAATACGAGAAACATCGCCCCCAGGCTAAATTTGTTAAAAACGATGTTTGGAGATTCCTCGTGTAGAGTGACATGCCCGACTTAAAGCCAGTGGGACTCCAATGTCATAGAGGGGCCATGGATGCCACCGCCATCGTCATCAGACAAGGGAGCATGCAGGGCCCCCTGAGAGCCTGGCGTCTAGAATTTGATCACAGACGACGGGCGTGTTCGGCAGTTTCGGGCCCTGCGACACTCACAGATCGAGGCGGCTCGAAAAATGACGTAGAAACATCGGGGCGAGGGCTCTGGTCGTGATGTTTGCCGATGTTGCAGGTTGGGGAATCGTCGAATCTCAGGGTCTGAAGCCTCCTGGGCCCCATTCCTAAACCAACGCCCCCACCGTACAACCCCTCCTGGCCTCGGCCAGCAGGGCACGTACACCGTCCTATAAGACCCAAGAGAGCCCTGGCATGGCACTTGGAGGAGGCCAGAGGATCTGAACTGTATGGGCCCCGAGATCCTCTGTCAAGAAAGAGAATAAAAGGCAACTCCGATCAAAATCAGTACCCGGACGGACTCCTTCAGGTGTCCATCTGGTGACTTGTTTTCCACCCAAGATCAGTTTATGATCGTCCCAGGGCCCGAAGGCAGCCCAGAAAATAATCAAGAACTTTCTTGAACCCAGAACATCGAAACTCGTTCCCCCCATCCCTGCTCGCCGGAACCTATGCCGGGGGCCACCTCAGACCCCAAGCCGGCTCCAACCTGGCAAGGTGGTGTTAGGTCGGGCATGTCCTCACACATGCGAATTTCGGACGAAAAATAAAAACATAGTCAAAAATCCGAGTGAGGGGGCCGAACGGTTATTCACTGTCCCTGGGCGCGTGGCTGAATGGAGAATCCGTGGTGAGGATTCTGCTTTTCGCGTTGTTGTTGTTGTTGTTGTTGTTGTCTTTGTTGTTGTCTTTGTTGTTGTCGTTGTTGTTGTTGCTGCTGTTGCTCTTGTTGTTGTTGCTGTTGTTGTTGCTTGTTGTCGTCGTCCCACCCGCGACCCACCCCGCGATCCACCCCGAAACCCACCCGCGACCCACCCCACGACACACCCGCGACCCACCCCCGACCTACCCGCGACCCACCCGCGATCCACTGGCGACCCACCCGCGACCCACCCGCGACCAAGCCCGCGACCCACCCGCGACCCATCCGCGACCCACCCGCGACCCATCCTATCACCCAACCCGTGACCCATCCACATTGTTGTAACAAGAAAATCGGCGCCTGCGGCGGGCTCGTTGTATAGCTTCGGAAATTCTGCGCCTGCGGCGGACTTCTTCAGAGCCTCGTAGACTGCCGACGTACCACGCCGCCCCCTCACTCTTATCCGCAACTGCGGTATTCAAACATGCTCACAAATAGTGACAAATAAAATCGTCCCCAGACTAGTCGTTGACTATCCTTGAATACTCTTCCTGTAGAGGGAAGGGACACGCCCGACTTCAAGGTGGTTTGCTGGGGGAACGAAAAATGACATAAACATAACAACTCGGAGGTCCGCGCGGATTTCTTGGATCTGCGCTGGACCCCCCTCCCTGGCGCGCGGAGCGCGCCAGGGGCGGCTCCGGAGGCGCCCGATCCGAGAAATCCGCGCGGACCTCAGAGTTGTTATGCTTATGCCACTTCCTGTAGAGGGACACGCCCGACTTCAAGGTGGTGGTGTGCGGATGCCGCCTGCCGAGGCTCAGTCCCGCGCCGGCGACGAGCTGCCGGACGAGCGGGAGCAGCTGCCGCTCGCG
This sequence comes from Prorocentrum cordatum, assembly GCA_963575745.1. NCBI lineage: Eukaryota > Dinophyceae > Prorocentrales > Prorocentraceae > Prorocentrum > Prorocentrum cordatum. The sequence continues at coordinate 64,163 of CAUYUJ010016099.1, read as the reverse complement.
TCGTCGCCGTCGTCATCCTGGGGGCGCCCGCCCCCGCGCGGCGAACGCGCCCGCGCGCGCGGTCGCGCGGACTTCCTATAGGCCCCCTGCGGGGCGTGGGGAGACCGCGGCGGGAGGCTGCTCGCTGATTCCTCGGCCCTCGTGGGCGAAGAAGGACGTAGACTTACAAAGAAGGGGAGCGAAGAAGGAGGCCACCCAGGGGAGCGAAGAAGGCCACCCAGGGGAGCGAAGGAGGACGTAGCCTTCCAAACTCGGAGGTCCGCGCGGCTGTCTCGGAGCCGCGCTGGGCCCCCCTCCCGGGCGCGCTTGAGGCGCCGCCAGGGGCGCCAGCGCGGATCCGAGAAGACCCCGCGGAGCCTCCGCGTTTTGTATGTTTATGCCATGTTTCCGTTCCCCTATGACTGGGCCTCGGGACCGCTAGCAAGGACGACTCGGGATGAGAAACGGGTCCAGGGGAAGGGGTCCAGACCGCATGGAGGCTCGCCGCGTCGTGGAACAGATCGGCCGCGAGGGCTTCTGAGAAATCCCGCCGCCTTCTGAGAAGGCCATCTCCGTGTGACGGTCCTCCTTTTCGGTGGCAACTCGTGGGAGCCTCCCATGCCATCTGGTCGGCTCCTGCGACTCGATGCTGATCGACGCTTGCCAACGCTCCTCGACGCTACATCGACGCCAGCCGACGCTCAAACGGCGCTCTCTCGTCCCGGCCCCCCGACGCCAATCGACGCATAAAAAGAGGGAAGCAAGAGGGTATGCCAGGCGCCCATCCATGACTTGCTGCCGAACCCCCTCGCTCGCTGGGCGCGTCTGGAGCGCGCGGGGCACGGCGCCGCGCGGAGCGGAGCGCGCGCAGCCTGGCGCACTGCAGCGGAAGCAGCGGCCGCGCGGGTCGTCGCCGCCGTCGTGCCGAGCGGGCGGCGGGGCTGCCGCGGCGGAGGGTCGCGCCCGGCAGACCTCCAGCGGCAGGATCTGTTCGCTCTGGGCGTGGCTTAGGCGTCGCTTCGTTGGGCGGGCGATGCGCCGGGGGGAGAGGAGTGCGCACTTCTCGGGCCCCAACGGCCCCTTATGGGCCCTGCTGAAGGGCCCCTGAGAGTTCCCTTTTCTGCAGCCCTCGCTGCCCCCCCCCCCATCCATCGCCCTCCCATCGCGCGACGCCCCAACAGTTATGCCCCAGTTTCGGTCTCCGGGGGCTGTTTTCAGGACCCAAGATCATGACATCTGGATCTCAGGCGAAAAAACTGCCCCCGGGAAAAAGCAATCGGGAACTCTGGGGCCGTGCACTCCAAAAAAGCATGTCGGCGGATGCCAGGGGTCGTCGTCGCCGTAACCAGGGAGTTGGGGAAGAACTCCTTAACGATTTCTACTGCACGCGCTTGGAAGCAAAGTGTCACAACATCTGAAACCATGGCTTCGACTGAACCCATGAAACATCGAAACATCTGAAACATCTGAACATCTGAACCGGACGGAAGGAAAACAAGAGCCAAGCATGTGTGTGCGCGTCGACGTGCTGATCGCTCGAACCCATATACTTGCAAGGCGCCGCACGCAACTGATATCCCTACAGCATGGTTTCACAAGAGTGTCTACATACTCGGATGACCAAGATGCACAGTCGGAGTACCTGACTGATCTAGACCGAAGGAGATCAACTGTCCCCCCCCCCGCCGCCCAGACATACCAATGCCACCTAACTCATTCACGACGCTACTCGCACTCCTGCTCACAATGCCTCGTCTTACCGCTGTGTATGCTTTCTTCGTTCAGCGACGGGACTTGCATCGACTGCGCCGCTGGCAACTACTACAATATATGCACATCACCTGGATCTGCGCGCGCTGAGACTGATAACCTCGAATTGGGAAGGCAGCCATCGGTCAAGACACAAAGGCAAGCGCAGTACATCGGAACACATCAAGAGCACTTGCTTCGTACGACTGATAATGCACAAATGTTCATGCCTTCAAGGTACAACCATAGCACGAATAACAAACTTCAACAAAAGAAGGAGCACGACACGCCTTGTCTCGCTTGCGCTTCCTATCTTCGATGTCCTTCTTCAGCTTTGCAACTTTCGCGTTGGCTTCTTTCAGACGGACCTCTCAAGGAGAAGCGATATAACATGGGAAATGCCATCTGCCAGGCAAGAGTAGGAAAACAATGAGAAACAGGACAACAATGAGGAGAGGACCACAATGGGAATTGACGTGGCTGGACTCGAACACTGCGGGCTGACACCTGAATCACCCAAAGGATTCTGGAAATGCAGCAGTTCCACTGCAGGAAAGACTCATGGACCCACCCAGGCTACTTGGTTTCTTCTTCATCAGTCAGGCGTTGCCTCAGGAAGGCAATCCTACTCCTGTGCGCTGGGGCCCCGTGGGGTTATTGCCCAGTCGGGCTACACCGACAAACTCCCCCCCCGCCCCCCACCACCGCTCCCACCCATCATCCCAAGCCGAAACCCCCACGCCACACCTGGTGGCTCCCAGAAGAAGACCGTCGCCACTTGCCTTCAAAATTATACCGGCTTGCTTTTAGCATGTCTTTCCGTTCCTTCTGGCGTATTAGTACACGCCTGTCAATTTGCCGTTCTCCGCATTCAGCTTGCCGTGAATTTGCGAGCAAGTGCTTGCTGTTACTTGCATTCAGCTTGCGTGTTCTGCCAGCGCTGAGATTCAAAGGTCAGCCTACACTAAGAGTGCATCGAATTTGCTCTTCGACTCAGGTAAGCTTGCTAGTCACTCGCGTTTAGCTTGAATCACAGTTTGGTGTTGCGACCAGGTAGCATTACGAGGTCACTCAACTTGGTGCGATGATTTGTTCGCAATGATTTCGCTTACCTCTAGCTTAATGAATATAAATCATACTGCCGTTGCTTGCAGAGTGCTGCTTAAAGCATGACTGCTAACTTGCGCCTCGCCAGTCTGAATTGCAGCAGGGCGTGATGCTCCAGTGTGCGAAGTTAGCTTTCCCATACAGTGTACACAGACTCCAGCAGGAACATATGTCCACCATCGGCAGTGTTCGCAATGGGGTTGAAAGCCCACGGGTTGCAGCGGAGTTTTTTGCCAGATCCAGGGCATCTCTGGGGGCTCTTGATCTAGCCGACATCGGCGTATTTCCCAAAACGCCGACCACTGCATCGCCGAGATTGTGGCAGTCGACTGATGTTCCACCCAAAACCCATATCGCACTGTCCTTCCATTGCCTCTAGATTGATGCCTGCAGCCTGCTTGGCGTGCCATAGTTTAGTGTGATTTGCTCATGCTCCCCTACTGGGTTGGCGGCCGATCCATGTTTAAACAGCTTCCCTGTGGCAGGGACGATGGAGAGAAGAAGACTATCAGAAGAATAAGCAAGGGAAGAAGCAACTTCTCTTCAGACATAGGTGATCAACGAGATGACGGAGAGGATTAATAAGTACAGATGCCAGATTGCAAACGCTAGCGGGCGCTTCGCCATTGCCAGATCACATCGTTCGGGGGCAATGCTTCGAAACCGCGATCCAACCTCAAAACACTTGGCACGCCTAGTCATTCATCTAGTCGCTGCGCAACCCGGCAAAGTCACATGATGCCCAAGCTTCGGACACAGCCTGGATACCTCAATTGGTGACTTCATATCTTAATGCCCATCAGAAATGCAGGTGAAGAACCCCTCGGGAAATGAGCCGTGGGCCCGCTCCTCCGTGACCCTGCCTGTTTGAGGCCACGCTCTTGGGGGGGCGGGTGGCCCGCTATACTCGGGGGACCATTTGGGGGATGGGCCTGGTGCTTGGCGAAAGCGAAGCAAGCCTGATGCCCCCTTGGTGGTACATGGAGACGCTCTGACTGTTGTTTTACAGGTTGCATTGCAGCTTGTCCACCTTGTCCGTCGATACCGTGGGCCTCACACGATACAAAACTGCGCTACAATAGAGATAGTCAGACTGTTTGCCAGCTGATTACACTCTGGATGTGCGAGATTCGCGGTGTAACCATGAGCTGCAAGCTATGCGGTGCAAGCGATGCTGTGCAAACTACGCGCTGCAAGTGATGCGGTGCAATATACGTGATGCAATCTGCGTGTTGCAAGCTTTGAGGACAAAGCTATGTGGTGCAAGCTATGCGGAGTGAGGGATGTAGTGCTAATGCAGCATACGTGGCGCAAGCCGTGTGGTGTGAGCTGTGCTGCGCAGGCTATGTGGTGCAAGCTGTGCGGTACAAGCTGTGCGGTGCGAGCTGTGCTGTGAGCCGCGCGGTGCGGGCTAGGCGGTGCACCAGGTGCTGTTGGGCCTGCGGGGTGCACTCTGCGTGGTGCAAGCTACGAGGTGTAAGCCAGGTGGTGAAAGCTGCGTGGCGTGAGCTGCGTGGTGTACACTATGTGGTGCGGCGGCGGACGGGCACGGGGTCGCCGGGCCCGCAGACGAGCCTCAGGTCGGTAAACATGGGTCGGCGGCGGACGGGAACAGGGCCGCAAGGCCCGCAGAGCAGCAGGAACCCTTCAGTGTGAGCACTGTCTGGGGAACGCTTCGCAACGAACACGATGGGGCACCCCTGCAAACAATCACACAAAACGAATGGTTATGAGTGCATCGGAACATTCACGCGCGAGAGATTGCATAGTGGACTCAATGAGGAAAGGGGGAAGGGGGCAAAAAGGAGGCAGCAGCCGGGATAGCGGAGAAAGGGGAGGCGGAGAAAAGGAAGTGGAGGGCCAAGCAAACTATCGGCCACGCGGCTGGGACAGTGGAGATGAGGGGAGGAAGAGGAAAGGGAGTGGAATGCTGCGCCGATGCAACGGTGGTAGACATATTGACGAATCTCCCATCTCCGGGAGGGGGGTTGTCAATGTTTTGAACATGTACTGCAAACGTATTGGAAAGAGTTAATAGAGCAACTTCGACCGCTTGCCCACAAAAACTGGGTATGATGAAGAGTTGGTCGCTGCCGGTTGCAACATGCACCCGGTCCTTTGTGCATTTCCTCCCGCCAACTCCTGCTTATCTGAAAGTGCTTGCGAATATACGCCCATGCGAACACAACGTTGCGAAACAGACCTGGGAACTACGGAAACAACTAACACGGAAACCAAACAAAACAACGATTCCGTAATAAGCACGATGTATATATATATATATATATACATAATACTCATACACATGAGAGAGCGCGCGCACAGCGCCGGAGCCAGAGCCCGGGGGCCCCCCCCTTAGCTACCCCCCCTCCCTTCCACCTCCCCTGCTGGAAGCTCCCCCCCCCCTCCCCCCCTTTTTCGCCTCCACCCTGAAACTACCACCCCCCACCCCCCCTTTCGCCACTCCGAAGCTACCCCCCCCCTTTCCAAAGGGAGGGGGGGGCTTAACTGCCCCCCCCCTTGACCACCCTCTGCCGGAAGCTATCCCCCCCCCTTCGCCCCTTTGGTTCCAAAGGGGGGTGGGGGCTTAGCAGCCCCATCCCCCCCTCCCTTCCTTTCGGCACCCGGGAACCTACCCCCTCCCCCTCCCCCCCTTACGAAAGGGGAGGGGAGCTTAGCTACCCCGCCCCTCCTGTGACCCCTCTCTGCCGGAAGCCCCCCCCGCCTTACCTCAATTTTTCTCGCCCCTGCCGGAAGCTCCTCTCCCCTCCCCCCCTTTCCAAAAGGGAAGGGCGACTTATCTACCACCCCCCCCCCTCCCTCCCTTGAACTCCCCCTGCCGGACGATCCTCCCCCGTCGCCGTCGGCGTTGCCGTTGTTGTTGCTTGACGTCTTCGTACGACGCCGTCGTCGTTCTCGTCGTCGTCGTCGCCGCCGTCGCCGTCATGGTCGCCGTCTTCGTATGACCTCGTCGTGGTCGTCACGACGAGGACGAGGTCATACGAAAACGGCGACGGACGACGGATGACGCACGACCACGACCGACGACGACGACGACGACGACGGCGACCCGGGGTCAGAGAAAAAAAAAACACAACCCAGGGGCTGAGACAACGAGGAAACGAAGCAGGGTCCGAGAAACCGAGACCACGGCCCAGGAGCCGAGAAAACAAGCAAACGAACCAGGGTCAGAAAAAAACGAATCAGGGTCCGAGAAAACGAGACCACCACCCAGGGGCAGAGAAAACGCGAAAACGAACCAGGGTCAGAGAAAACGAGACCACGACCCAGGGGCCGACAAAACGAGACAACGAGAAAACAAACTAGTGCCCAAGAAAACGAGACCACGACCAAGGGGCCGAGAACACGAGACAACGAGAAAACAAACCAGGGCCAGAGAAAGCGAGAACACGATCCAAGGGCCGAGACAACTAAAAAACGAATCAAGGCCCGAGAAAACGAAACAAACACCCAGGAGCCGAGAAAACGAGAAAACGAGACGACGAATCAAGGCCCGAGAAAACGAGATAATTACCCAGGGGCGGAGAACACGAGAAAACGAGAACACGAACCAGGGTCCGAGAAAACGAGATAACGACCCAGGGGCGGAGAACACGAGAAAACAAGAACACGAACCAAGGTCCGAGCAGACGAGACCACGACCCAGGTCGAGAAAACGCGAATATCGGTCCGAGAAAACGAGACCACAACCCAGGGACCGAGAAAACGAGAAAACGATCCAGGGGCAGAGAAAACGAGACTTCGATCCAGGGGCCGAGAAAACAAGAAAACAACACATCAAACCAGCGTCCGAGAAAACGAGACCAGGACCCAGGGGCCGAGAAAACGAGAAAACGAACAAACTAAGCAAGGTCCGAGAACACCAGACCATGACCCCGGGGACGGGAGAACAAGACACAAGAACACGAACAATCATCATAGAAAACGAGACGACGACCCAGGGGCCGAGAAAACGAGAAAACGAACCAGGGGCAGAGAAAACTGAACCAAGACCCAGGGGTCGAGACAACGAGAACACTAACCATGGTCCCAGAAAACCGAACCACGACCCAGGGGCAGAGAAACCGAGAAAACGAGAACACGAACCAGGGGCCGAGAAAACGAGACCACGACCCAGGGGCTGAGAACACGAGAAAACGAAACGGGGTCCGAGGAAACGAGACCACGACAAAGTGGCAGAGAAAACACGAAAACGAGAAAACTAACCAGGGTCCGAGAAAACTGGTCCACGACCCAGGGGACGAGAAAACAAGACAACGTGACATCGCATCAGGGTCAGCGAAAACGAAATACGTCCCGGGGGACGATAAACAAACAAACAAGAAAACTAATCAGTGTCAGAAAACCGAGACCACGACACAAGGACCGAGAAACCGAGAAAACAAGACAACGAACCAGCGCCCGAGAAAACAAGACAAACACCCAGGGGCCGAGAACACGATATGACAAGAAAACGAACCAACGTCCGAGCTAACGAGACCACGACCCAGGGGCCGAGAAAACGAGAAAACGTCAATACTGACCAGCGCCCGAGAAAACAACACCACTACCCAGGGGCAGAGAAACCGAGAAAACGAGAAACCAAATCAGCGTCCGAGAAAACGAGACCACGACCCAGGGGCCGAGAAAACGCGACAACGAGACAACAAACCAGGGTCAGAGAAAGCAACGCCACAATCCAGGGGCCGAGAAACGGAGAACACGAGAAACCGAGCCAGGGTCCGAGAAAACGGGACCACGATCCAGGGGCAGAGAAAACAAAAAACGAACCAGGGCCAGAGACAACGAGACCACGACCCAGGGGCCGAGAACACGAGAAAACGATACAACTAACCAGGTTGCGAGGAAGAATTAGACCACGACCCAGGGGCCGACAAAACAAGAAAACGAGAACACGAACCAGGGCCCGACGAAAAGACACAAAAACCCAGAAGCCGAGAAAACGAGAAAACGAGACAACGAACCAGGGTCCGAGAAAAACGAGACCACGACCCAGGGGCCGAGAAAACGAGAAAACGAGACAACGAACCAGGGTCCGAGAAAAACGAGACCACGACCCAGGGGCCGAGAAAACGAGAAAACAAACAAACTAGGCAGGGTCCGAGAAAACGAGACCACGACCCAGGGGCCGAGAAAACGAGAAAACGAATCCCTGACAAAGGTCAGAGAAAACGAGACCCAAGAGCCGAAAACACGAGAAAACAAGAAAACGAGCCAGAGGCCAGGAAAACGAGAAAACGATTTAAAGGAATCAGGGCCCGAGAAACGAGACTACGAACCAGGGGCCGAGAAAACAAGAAAACAAGAAAACGAGCCAGGGGTCGACGATATTCTCCAATCCGTTCTCTAATGCTGCGGCGCGCACCTGTCTGCAGGGACTCAGCCATTTTGCCATGGCCGCCCCGGAAGGGAAGGGGAGGTAGCTTCGGAAGCCCCCCCCCCCCTGCAAAGGAGGGTGGAGGGGGGTAGCTCGAAGCCGCCCCCCCCCCCCCGTGTCCAGGCCAAAAAACGAGGAGGGGGGGAGGCTTCCGAAGCCCCCCCCCCCCCCTTTGAACGGGAAGCGCGGGCTCACCTTCTGCTCCGGAGAAGGGAGGGAGAGGGGGATAGCTTCGACCCCCCCTTCCTTTAGCCAGGGCCCCCCCAGCTTACAAACCCTTGCAAAAGGGAGGGGGGCGGGGGGGTAGCTTCGGAAGCTCCCCCCCTCCCTCTTTTCGAAAGGAGGGGGGGGTAGCTTGCAGCTGGGGCCCCCCTTTCCTTATTCCTGGCCCTGCGGGCGTGCACTTTCATACACATACAGTTCACAATTCTACATCATTAAATGTAATAGGTATCTGGAAAGTATAACAAAAACGGAAGTGGTCAGTTCGAGTCGAAAACTGCAAATTAAGAAGACGCCCAGGGAGTTTTCAACAACCGCATTCAATCTCGATGCGTGCCGTTGAAGAAGCGTGAGTTGAGACGAAGAAGCACCGTGGAGCAAAACGCGGACGAAGAGGAGAGGAAATACCCAGAAACACCCGGGCTGGGGGGCCAGCCCAGAATCACTTGCGCCGACAATCTCGAGCGTACTTCTGGATATTGCTCCGTAGATCCGGCCTGATGCGCCGCCGCCGCCGGCGTCTCTTCTGTCGCCGCCGCCGCCACCGAGATCGCCGCCGCCGCCGTGGCCGCCGCCGAGATCCAGTCCCGAGCATGCCAGCAGGAGCACAGCGCCCCGGCGCCCGAGAGACACGGCCCCCCGTGGCAGGGGCGGGGGCTGTCCTCGAGCTCCTGGAGCTTCGCCGCCACTGCCGAAGACCTGGCCGCCGCACCGTCGTTCAGGACCTCGGGCGCCGCCCGGCCTCCCGCCCTGATCCCGGAGCGCAGCCAGTTTCGCGCCCTCGCGCTGCGCGCAGCGGGGAGCGCGAAGGACTCCTCGCCCTCGCGCCGCTCTGGGGGGGAGAAGAAGATGACGAGTAGGACGAGGAGGCGGAGGAGGAGGAGGGGGAGGAGGAGGAGGAGGAGGAGGAGGAGGAGGAGGAGGAGGAGGAGGAGGAGGGAGGAGGAGGAGGAGGAGGAGGAGGAGGAGGAGGAGGAGGCGGAGGAGGAGAAGGAGGAGGAGGAGGAGGAGGAGGAGGAGCAGGAGGAGGGAGGGAGGAGGAGGTGGACGAGGAGGAGGAAAACGAGGCGGAGGAGGAGGGAGGAGGAGGCGGAGGTGGAGAAGGCGGAAGAGGAGGAGGAGGAGGAGGAGGAGGACGAGGACGAGGAGGGAGGTGGAGGACGAATGAGGAGGAGGGGATCAAACCACGAACCGCGAAGCGCGACCAACCTCGCGCCGGCGTGGCCTCCCACCCTGGGCCGGTCTCCCCCGGCCGCGCCCTGCTGCCGCGCGCTCGGCACGCCTCCTGACGAGCAAGCTGCCGGTGGGGGACGACCGCGGGTCGCCCAGGGAAGTGGCGAGGCCCAAGCCGTGTCTGATGGGCCTGTTGTCCACCACCACCACCAGAAGTTGGAGGGGAGAAGGATGAGGAGGACGAGAAGGAGGAGGACGAAGAGGAGTAGGAGGAGGAGGTGGAGGAGGACCCCCTCCCCCTCCAACTGATGGTGGTGCGGTGGAAAACAGGCCCATCAGTATCGCCTCCTGCGTGCGCGAGAAGAGTTCACGGTCGCTCTCCCCGGCAGCAGTTTAGCGACCTTCCTGCCCGCCGCGCCCTCGGCAGGGGACATGCCAAGCGGGCGCGAGAGCAGGGAAGCCTCTATGGCGGCGAGCGAGATTCCAGAAACCATGCCGCCATCATTCCGACTGCGCAGCGCTCATCGTACGGGGCACCAAACCACGCCACAAGCCATAAACTCTCGGGGGCACATCTGGCACCGTCGTGTAAAGGGTTACGTTGTTGGTCTACTGTAGACGGCCTCGCCCCTGCAGGAGTTGACCAACGAATCATGCCCGCCCCTATCCCCTATCCCCAGGAAGAAGGATGGAATGGAGACGCAAAGTGTGAGGATGAGGAAGGAGGGGGAACAACTGGCGCAGCGACACGCTAATCAACCGTTCCAGATCGTATTGTGAAGTGCTGCCTGGTACGTCTGGGCTTCTGTGGTTCTCTGGACCCCCGTCCTTGTCGCACCTGGTCGCGTGCATCCCCCAATCCCCAGACCTACCCAGATTGTCACAAGGTCTCCCTCGCACAGGCGGTCTCCACTCCAACTACTCCACAACGCCCGAGACGGCTTCAAGGATGGCCCAGGAAGGACTCCTGGATGCCCAGGAGACCTTAAACGGCCCAAGCAGCCCCGAGAGGCTCAAGCGAGGCCGCCGAAGGCTCGGCCCAGACAGCCAGACGCACGAAACAAAGCACAAATTGCGCACATCGTGCTCGGCGCTCGAAAGCGTCCGAGACAGCCCCGGGCGGCGCCGGAGCGGGGAGGCGCCAGAGCGCCTCGGGAGAGGCCTACAACACAACCAAGAAGCTGTCAAGACGGCCCAAGAGGCCTCAGAGAGGGCGCCAACGCGCTCCAAGGCAGCCCGAGAGGCCTCGGAGGGCGCCAACACGGTTCAGACGACTCCCAAGCCAGCCGCCCTTTTGAGGCCCCCTTCGGGACCCCTGGGGAGCACCAGCACACTCTTGGCTTGGCGGCCGCGGTATACGGTATGCAGGGTGTGCGAGGCGGGTCGGGAACTCTTCTCCTTGAATCCGACAACCCCAAACTGCCGTGATGGGAATCAAACGTCCGCAAACGAGGGCTAGGACGACGACGATCACTTATGCTGCATTGAGGGGCAAAGTTAGGTGGTGGCCAGATTAGGAGAGGAGCCATCGAGCTGAGATCGGCGATGCATCGCCGATAGATCTGCGATGGGCCCCCGACTGCGAGTCCAGACGTCTCTGAGCGGGGCGGGCTATCGGGCCCCTGTCGGCGATGAACGGGCGATTGGGGCTCAATGAGCCCCCGCTTGAGCTTAATTCTCCTCCCCTACCCCTGGCTTTCGAATCACAGTTCGTCTCTGTGGCGGCCACCCGGAACCATGATGGGCACCCCCGGAAAAGCGCTCGGCGAGGCGCAGCTGCTGGAGAGCACCCCGAGACTGGAGAACCTCCGAGGACCGACGAGAGCGCCCGAGAACCTCGAACCCGTAACCACCCATCCCCCGAGCCCAACTACAGCCAGCCCGCAAAATAAGGACGAGCGTATTTCTTAGGAGAAGAAAAAACGGACATAAACATAAAAACTCGGAGGCCGGCGCGGATCTCTCGGATCCGCGCTGGACCCCCCTGGCGGCGTCTCTGGCGCCGCCCCTGGCGCGATTCGCGCGCCAGGGAAGG
>CAUYUJ010016099.1:0-50000 GCA_963575745.1 Prorocentrum cordatum | reverse complement strand
GGGGGGCGGGCGGTCCCCCATCTGGCGTTTTCTGCATGATTTGCGCATCCGGACACCCCCCTGGGAAGGGGGGGAGGGGGGTGGGGCGGTCCCCCACCTGGCGCTTTCTTAATGAATTGCGCATCCCCAAAATGTTTCAGGGGGTCCCAAGGACCCCCCTCACATCTAGCCGCTACCGCCCCCGGGACCCTCCCCTCGGAACCTTCCCCGGACCCCCCCAGGACCGCTCCAAGCACCTCCCCAGAGGAGAAGAAAAAGGACCGGAATAATCGAGGAAGGAGGAGGGCACAGAGCCGCGAAGATCACCGAATCCGGAGCCCCCTGGATCGGCGGCACGGGCAGGAGGCCATTACAATGTGTATATATATATATATATACACATACCGATCACCTATGTGTGCACCGCGAGAATTCGATCGTCAGCCGACATCGAGCGAACGATACCGAGATGGCGATGGAGGAATGCTCCAGAGGGGCTGGCTGAAGGGACCCACAGTTTGGCGACAGCCGCCCGCAGCAGCGGGCAAGACACCCGAATATTCAAATTTGCACGCTGCAATTGTCTGAGTCACCCTCCTCTCCGTCGCCCAACCACCCACCAACGTTTTCAAAATAGAAGCTTGCCCAACAGGGGGGAGGACCCCTCCACACACACCCGAAGATCAGACCAGCTGCATCCCGCTAGTCCTTGCGGGGTGGGAGGTCTCGACGTCCACTTCGCCGCCCTCTTGAAAATCGTTGCCCCGATATCTTCCTGAAAGAAAGCTCCTTCGAAGGTGCGCGAGATCGTCCTCTGCGCAAGGGGCCGACGGATCAGCAGCAAGCGCCTCGCCTAGAGCCTTGAAGCCGATCTGAACAGGACCTCTGCGGCGCGGACACTCTGAGAAGCTTCTGAAGCCAGTGCGGTGGCGACCACCCGTGCCAGTGCCAGGAAGTAATCGAGGGGTGTTCTTTGGCGGCATTACATAGCTCATTACATAAGGGTCTCCAATACGAAATGGTTTGGCGGGAGGCGCTGGGGAGAGCAGTGAAGGTCTGAACACGCATTGATTGGGGTCGAAGAACGGGCCACTGGCGCAATGTGAGGAGCTGAGAGAGGGAAACACAAAAGGCGGGAGCATAGAGGATCCTGTGAAGAGCTCATGACTCTTGGCGAAGGATGGCCTCGGGCATCGGGCACATTTGAGCTAAATCGCTGACCTCAGCAACAACACAACTCTGGAATTATACAAGGCCATTGCTATCGAGGGGGCGGCCTTCGTGGCAACGATGCCACGAATCACCCCCATCCGCTCCCGAACCTGCCCTCGCGCAGGACGCCGTCACGCGACCCACCCGCGCGACCCATCCGCGACCACCCGCGAACCACCCCGCGACCCACGCGCGACTCACCCGCGACCCACCCACGACCCAACCGCGAGCCACCACCACCCGCGGCCCACCGTCGGGTGACCCAGCCTCCGATCACGAGCCCAAGCAAGTCGGAAGGCGCAGGAGGAGGAAGAGTTCGAGGGCCCGATCTGGAGGCGAGCTCCTCCCAAGGTCCGCAGAGCTACAGAGCGCTGCTCCGCGGCGCCCTCGCCCGGAACGTGTAGTAGCTGCACGCGGCGAACAGCCTCCCCTGCGCCGCCTCCTCCAGCTTGGCGGCCCACCACGCATCCACCCGTTCTTCCGCGATCAGGCCGGCCTCCTCTGGCGGGGGGGGATAAGATGAGCAAGACCCCCTCGCGTCGTGACGAACGCATGGCCCAAGGACCAGCGCCCGGGAGGTGGGCGTCCGAGAGTGCGGGTCGCAAATATAGGGGGCAACATGCGAACCATACCCCTACCCCACACGATTTCTGAGAGGGAGGGTGGGGTTCACTTCAGAAATCGTGGGGGGTAGGGGTAGGGTTCGCATGTGGCTCCCTGGAATACACTCCCGCGGCATCTGCGGTGCACCGTGGGGGGCCAGGGAACGCGCTCGAGCAAGCAGGTGCGCAGTGAAATCTGGAGAGACATGGCTCTGGCCATATCCCCCCCCTAGTCATCACCCCCAGTTGGGCCACCCGAGCTTTTTCCTATGTTCGGTCTCCCGGGGGCCTTCTACTGGGCCTCGGGATGCAGAGCCCCTCCCTGGGCAGGGCTCCGGTCCAGTTCTCCTCCTCCTCCTCCTCCTCCTCCTCCTCCTCCTCCTCCTGCTCCGCCTCCTCCTCCTCCTCCTCCGCCCCCTGCTCCTCCTCCTCCTCCTCCTCCACCTCCTCCTCCTCCTCCTCCCCTCTCCACTCTCTCCTCCTCTACCTCCTCTCCTCCTCCTCCCTCCTCTCCTCCTCACCTCCCTCCTTGTCTCCTCCTCTGTCTTTCCTCCTCCCTCTGCTCATCCTCCTCCTCCTCCTCTCCTCTCTCCTCCTCCTCATCCCCTCCTCCTCCCTCTCTTCTCCTCTTCCTCTCTCCTCCTCCTCCTCCTCCTCCTCCTCCTCCTCCTCCTCCTCCTCCTCCTCCTCCTTTGGGGGCCCACGTCAGGCAAGAATCGCGCCAACGCGGGTCAGGGCACCGATACATCGCTGCTCCCTCGACCTCTCGAGGTGAGCTCTGCTCAGTATTTCGAAGAGAATCCAGCCGTGGCGACCCAGATCTCGAGGGAGGAGTAGGATAAGGTTTAGGAGGAGGAAGGGGAGGGGGAGGGAGAGGGGGAGGAGGAGGAGGAGGAGGAGGAGGAGGAGGAGGAGGAGGCGGAGAAGAAGGAGGAGGAGCAGGAGGAGGAGGAGGAGGAGGAGGAGGGGGAGGAGGAAGAGAGGGATAGGGGAGGAGGTGGAGGAGGTGGAGGAGGAGGAGGAGGAGCAGCAGCAAGTCCAGTGTAAACCCAAATGTCATCAACGATGTAGGAATTAGCCCTCCCTCCAAAGTCTCTCTTCACAGGTCCCTACAACGGTTCATTTCCACTGCGGGAACTGCCGCGTTGGAATACAACCGTTTGAAGACCCTGAAGCATGTTGAAACAGTGTTGTCAATATTCCAACGCCACGGGTCAACCTGACTGTTCCGTTTTGGCGATCCTGAATCGTGCCAGAACGCCATTCCTGGGACCTCAACACCGCGAAGCAACGTAACTGTTGCACCCTCATAATCCTGAATCCTTCCGAAGCGCAACTTCTGGTACGCTGACCATGGGAACATTTTTGAACTCTTGCAGTTGTGTGTAACGAATGTGCGCAGCGCCAAAGCGAGAATGCCATATGGATATAAAACAACAGCAAAAACAAAACAAAACGCCCTCAATCCGTGAGGTTCTTGCACACTTTAAAAAACGAATCTGCGCGGCACTAAAACGAGAACCACATGGTAAAACGGCCCGCCCTCCAACCGTGAAGCTATTGCAACTGTTTAAAGCGAGTGTGCGCGGCGCGAAGGCGACAACCACATTTTGAAAACGCCCCGCCCTCCATCCGTGAACCTCTTGCACTTGTTCCCAACCAGCCTGTGGTGTTGGGTCCTCCTTTTGAAGAGACAGCGCCCCGCATCTCCTCTTCCTTCCTTCTTCCTCCCTCCTTCCCTTCCTCCCTCCTGCGTTTGACCCACCCAGTACAAAGTTTCGTGGCCCCATAGGGAGCTCCACCGCACGCCCCCAATGGGACCGCCCGCGTGCGTCACGCACCACCCAGTGCAGCGTTTCGTGGCTCCATACGGAGCTCCACCGAAGGCCCCAGTGGCACCGTCCGCATTCGTCTCCCCCACCCAGTACAGCGCTGCTTGGCCCAATGGGGAGCTCCACCGAAAACCCCAATATCACCGCCCGCATGCGTCACGCACCACCCAGTACAGCGCTTCGTGGCCACATTGGGAGCTCCACCGAAGATCACAGTGGGACCGCCCGCATGCGTCACGCACCACCCAGTACTGCGCTTCGTTACCCCATAGGGAACTCCACCGAAAACGCCAGTGGCACCGCCCGCATGCGTCACGCACCATCCAGCACAGCGTTGCGTGGCCCCTTAGCGAGCTCCACCGAAGGCCCCAATGGGACCGCCCGCATACGTCACGCACCACCCAGTACAATGTCTCGTGGCCCCATAGGGGCCCCACCGAAGGTCCCAATGGGACCGCCCGCATGCGTCACGGACCACCCAATACAGCGCTTCGTGGCCCCATGGGAAGCTCCACTGGAAGCCCCGGTGGCACCGCCCGCATGCGTCACGCACCACCCAATACAGCGCTTCGTGGCCCCATGGGGAGCTCCACCGAAAGCCCCGGTGGCACCGCCCGCATGCGTCACGCACAACCTAGTACAGCGCTTCGTGGCCCATGGGGAGCTCCACCGATGGGACCACCAGCACGCGTGGCGCACAACCCAGTACAGCGCTTCGTGGCCATAACAGGAAGCTCAACCGACGGCTCCAATGACACCGCCCGCATGCGTCACGCACCAGCCAGTACAGCGCTTCGTGGCCCCATAGGGACCTCCACCAGCGGCCCCAGTGGCACCGCCCGCATGCGCCACGCACCACCCAGTACAGCGCTTCGTGGCCCACAGAGGGCTCCATAGCGCTTCGTGGCCCCATGGGGAGCTCCACCGACGGCCACATGGGCACCGTCCGAAAGCGCTTCCCCAGCTCAGAATAGCGCTTTGTGGCTCCATATGGATCTCCACCGAAGGCCCAATTGCCCCTTTTTCCGCATGCGTCTCCCCCACCCAGTACTGCGCTTCGTTGCCCCATAAGGAACTCCACCGAAGGCCCCAGTGGCACGCATGCGTTTCCCCCACCCAGTACAATGTTCCGAGGCCCCATACAAAGTTCCATCGAACGCCCACGTGGTACCGTCCGCATGCGTTTCCACCGAGTACAACGTTCTGGGACCCCATACGGAGCTCCACCGAAGGCCCCAATGGCACCGACCGCATGCGTTTCGCCTACCCAGTACATCGTTGCGTGGCCGTATACGGGGGTTCCACCGAAAACCTCACTTGAACCGTCCGCATGCGTCTCCCCCAACGAATTGCGGCATCATCGGGAGCCCCACCGAAGGCCTCAATGGCACCGTCCACGTTGCGTCACCCCCACCCAGTACAATGCTTCTCTGCCCTGTAGGTAGTTCCACCGAAGGCCCCAGTGGCAAAGTCCACATGCGTTTCCCCCACCCAATGCAGCGTTTCGTGGCCCATGGGGGGCCCAGTGCAACGTTTCGTGGCCCATAGGGAGCTCCACCGAAGGCTCCAGTGGCGAAGTTCGCGTGCGTCTCCTCCACCCAGTGCAGCGCTTCGTGGCCCATGGGGGGTCCACCGAAGACGATACCCACAAATGCGTATCTCACAACTACGTATGGTTGGGTCCTTCGCCTGGCTGATTTAAACGAATGTGCGCGGCGCAGAAGCGATAGCCTCATTTTGAAACAGCCCCTCCTTCAATCCGTGAAACTCTTGCAAATGTTTGAAATGAATGTGCGCAACGCTAAGGCGAGAGTCACATTTAACTTCCGCCAATCCGTGGAACTCTTCCACATGTGTTGAACGAGTGTGCGCGGCGCTACAGCGAAAGCCACATTTCGAAAACGACCCGCCCTCCATCTGTCAAGCTGTTGCCATGTTTGAAGCATCAGGCTCATCAGCGGTTGAGAAGTCTCAAAAGGCCGGCCCATCCCGTCGTAAAAACTTGCATCGGGGTGCGACAGGGAAAAGTTAATTATATAGAAAAAGGAATGGAATAATAGGAGGAGGAGGAGGACGGGAGGAAAAGGGGAAACTTAGCCTGGCGAAAGACCCAACCATATGCAGTTGTCGGTACCGTCGCTGTATACACCGCATTCGGAATAGATCCCGGTAGGGCCACGAAACGCGTGAGGGGTGTGCCATAATGTGTCCGTTGGGCGCATGCGAAAGCAGCCACTGGGGCCGTCGGTGGAATTCTGTATAGGGCCACGAAAAGCGTGAGAGTTGTGCCGAAATAGGTGCGGTGGGCGCATGCGAACGCAGCCATTTGGACCGTCGGTGGAGCTGCCTATGGTGCCGCGAAACGTGTGCGGGGTGTGCCGACATGGGCGCGGTGGGCGCATGCGAACGCAGCCACTGGGGCCGTCGGGGGAGTTCCCTATGGTGCCGCGACACGAGTGAACGGTTTGCCGAAATGAACGCGGTGGGCGCATGCGAACGCAGCTGCTGGCGCTTTCGGTGGAGCTCCCTATGGGGCCTTCGGTGGAGCTCCCTGTGGGGCCACGAAACGTGTGAGCGGCGTGCCGAAATGAGTGGTGCGTACGCATGCGGGCGGTGGCACTGGGGCCTTCGGTGGAGCTCCCTGTGGCATGTGAGGGGTGTGCCGAAATGGGCGTGCGCGACGCATGCGGAAGGTGGCTGTGGGGCCTTCGGTGGAGCTCCCTATGGGGCCACGGAACGTGTGAGGGGTACGCCGAAAGTGGTGTGCGTGACGCATGCGGGGGGTGGCACTGGGGCCTTCGGTGGAGCTCCCTGCGGGGCCACGAAACGTGTGAGGGGTGTGCCGGCATGGGCGTGCGTGGCGCATGCGGGTGGTGGCACTGGGGCCTTCGGTGGAGCTCCCTATGGGGCTACGAAACGTGTGAGAGGTTTGCCGAAATGGGTGTGCGTGACTCATGCGGGCGGTGGCTGTGGGGCCTTCGGTGGAGCTTCCTGTGGGGCCACGAAACGTGTGAGGGGTGTGCCGACATGGGTGTGGTAGGGCCCCGAAACGTGTGAGGGGTGTGCCGACAGGAGTGTGCGTGACGCATGCGGGTGGTGCAGGGAGGAGGGGAGGAGGAAGGAAGGAGGGAAGGAGGAAGGGAACGTGGGAAACGTTTTATTTTTTTTCGAAACGAAGACCCAACACCACAGGATGGTTGGGAAAAAAAGGAGGAGGAAGAGGAGGAGGAGAACGAAGAGGAGGAGGAAGCGGAGGAGGAGGAGGAGGAGGAGGAGGAAGCCAGGAGGTTTTTCAGTCCGGGCTGGTGGCCGTTGGGACGGAACCAGGGCGAACAACTGCCCCAAGGAAGCATTCGGGAGCCCTGGGGCCGCAGACTAATCAGACATAGATGGGCGGACGGCTGGGACTACCAGTGGCGCTTCTTCCTGGACTTCTCCCCGGGCGTGTCCTGACCAGGATTCCGACGACGAGCAACACAAACACACACACAATGTTTTGACATCCATGCAAAGCCCAGCGGCAGAGGCAGGGAGAGAGGAGGAGGAGAAGAAAACACGAGGCAACGGGCTCCGACGCGCCCGGCTGCCTGCGGTCGCGCGCAGCGAGGGCGCCCGCCAGGTAGCCCGGCCCCCCCCCCCCCCACCCCACCCCACACACACACACACACACACACACACACACACACACACACACACACACACACACACACACACACACACACACACACACACACACACACACACACACAAACACACACACACATACACACACCCATACCTATAGGCGGTTCGGAGGGAGGAGGACTGGCTTGTGGGTGCGGGTTGTCGGACCCTGGGGGGCGCTCATGTTCGAGCGGGGACCTCCATGCGACAACTTGCGCCAATAGCCCCCTCGGTCCCACTGTTGTCCGTTCGTCACCCGAGGAGAATCCAGCCTCAGCGAGGAAAGAGGAAGAAAAACACCATGAGCAGAAACCGTTGCAGGTCCGTGCGGATTCCTCGGATGGGGCGCGGGACCCCCCTACGAGCGCGCCAAGGGCGGCGCCTGAGGAATCGCCGGGGGCCCAGCGCAAATCCGAAGAATCCGCTCGGATCTCCGAAAATATTGGTTTACAAGTGTGTTTGATCTTCGAGCTACTCCGTGAACCTCTCCCAGGGCGCGTTCTGACCAGGATTTCGAAGCGAATCCAGCCGCGGGCCTATCAAAGCGAGAATAAAGGGAACGTAGCGGTACCGGTACCTTGTTCTCGTCTGATCCAGCCGTGGCCGCGAGGACTCTCCAGAACGAACGGCATCTGCACGAATACACATTTCCCAAACCGTGCTTGCCCTTAGGATCTGCACTTATGGTCTAAACGAACTGGGTCTGGCCAATGGTCCAGCGGAAATGTCGTCGCCGTCGCCGCCCCGTCGCCGCAAGTGGTCTGGGCCTTGGGGTCGGTCTGGCGGCTATGTCGTCGCCGTCGCCGCCCCGTCACAGCCTCGTCGCCGCCCGTAATCTGGCACTGCGTGGCGGTCTGCATGGATAGCACAGCATGGATTCCACAACGAGGATTGAACAGTATAGCTTGCGCAACATTGATTGCACCATTTAGAGTGCACAAGACAGATTGCACCACCTGGATTGCACCACATGGACCGGTTGCACCACATAGATTGCACAACATAGGTTTCACCCTATAGACAATACACAGTGTAGATTGTGACGGAAATACTTCACAACATCTATTACACCGCATCACTTCGACAGCATATACCGCAACACATAGTGCACAACATGGATTTCACAGCATATATATATATATATATATATATATATATATTAGTCAACCTCGATGATTACATACAGAGTGGACAACATAGACTGCACCACGTAGATTGCAGAACACTCGCTGCATCACATAGATTGCGCAACGTAGATTGCACCATGTGGAGTGCACAACACAGCTTTCACCACAAGGATTGCACCACATATATTGATTCCACAAGTCATAAAGATTGCACCACGTAGTGTGCACAACAAAGATTGCACCACATAGAGTGCACCACATAGAATGCACGAAACAAATTGCACCACACAGATTTCACCCCCTAGAGTGCACGACATAAATTGCACCACATAGATTGCAGAACACATACTGCACCACATGTATTGCACCACATAGGAGTGCACAATACAGATTGCACCACACAGATGTCACCCCGTAGAGTGCAACACATACATTGCACAACATATCACACCTTATGTATTGAGCACATAGCTTGCACCACATAAAGCGTGCAACATAATTTGCACAACATAGACTGAAACACATGAGTTGCTCCACATAGGGTGCACAACATAGATGGCACCATATAGATTGCACAGCACATCGCATCATTTCGATTGCGCACATAGTTCGCACCACATAGAATGCACTTTATAGGTTGCGCACCATGGATTGCGAACGTTTTTTCTTAGTGGTCGTTTCGGCATTGGGAGGAAGTGGGAGGGGGAGAGGGGGCTGTCTGGCTCCAGACCTCTGCTTAGCGCGACTGATTGCAACAATGCGTCCTAGAGGGGGGATTCCACCCGCTTGAGACAGGCGTCAAAAACAGCCAACATTTTCTCCATGGGGGGAGGGTGCAAAGAAAATGTTCACATTGCACCACATTGATTGCACCACGTAGATTGCACCACCTGGATTGCAGAAGAATTACATATAGATATTGCGCCACATAGAAAGCACATCAAACAATGCTATAAACACACGTTCTGGGGCCAGCGCTGGCTAACATATTTATGTATGTATGAAGATTTGTATACTTGTATATATATATGTATAATTATATATGTGTACACATACAGAGATGCGCGCGCGGGCACAAACATCTCGATGTCGGCGCTGTTCGCAGAGGCGCGGGAGGGGACAGAAGGGCTTGGAGCCCTTCCGGGATACACATGTACATCTGTAGATGCTTCAATATATGTAGGTATGTATATATGTACATACATATATATATATATATATACATGGCTGGTTGCAGACACCGTGGACCCGAAAGTGCTGCCGCCCCCTCGGCGCGCATCTGCTGGCTCCGCCGGCTTCCGCCGACCTCCCGCCGGGCTCCCGCCCGCGGCGCCGCCCCCGCTCCGGCTCCCGCCGCCTGCCGCCGCCCCTCCGCCGCCCGCCCCGCCGCGGAAGAGGTCCGGCCACGCCCTCGATCCTCGAGGGCGGGGCCCTCTCTGGAACGCTCCATGCACTTTTTATAACAATATATATATATATATATATATTGATTATATAAAAAAAAGCAAGAAAGGGGCCCTGTGGCGGAAGGGGGAGCAACGACGGCGAGGGGACGACGCGACGGAGGGCGCGGCGAGGGGGGAGGGGGGGGAGAAGCCGAGAGGGGAGGCGCGCGCCAGGCGCGCACCGGGCCCTCAGGGCCTCGCGGGGGCGGCCGCGCGCCGCGGCCCCGCACGCTCCATGCACACTTGCGCAGGCCGAGAGATAATCCTCTCGAGGTGAAAGCGGCGATGAGGAGTTCGCGGGACGACTCGGCGCCGCTGAACGGACGGCGTCCGGCCGAGCTGCGCGGAGCCACCGGGCGGAGAGAGGCGCATCCATGTTGAAGGGGACCGCGCTCGCGGGAAGTTGATGGGGCAGGGCCCTTCACGGGAAGTTGCTGACCGAACCCCCTTTTTCCCCATAGAGTCTTAACACGGGAGGGTTCCGGGGTCCGCGGATACGATGTCGCCCGTTTCCCCGTGTAAGTTTCATAATATGAACTTAAAACGCGGTAGACATCGGATCCACCCTGAAAAATAAGACTGGACGTGGACCCAGAAAACCCGAAAATCTGCAATCGGATCCGCGCGGACGGAAATCGCATCCACCGAAACAGAAACCAACACCGAAATTGGATCCGCGCGAACTTCATCGGATCCCACGGCGGTTCTCCCACGCGCGTCTGCTTAAGACTTCACACCGTCGTTCCGGGCCCAAGGAGAAAAAACTGTCGTCCAGGAGATGTATGGGAGATTTCGTAAACCCTGAAACCAACATTGTCTTCATCTCTTGGGGGCACATTGGTTCTTCCGCCGCCTTCTGCCGCCTTCCACTGGTGGAGGCGGCCTCGTTTCACTTCCGCCGACCTTCCACCGCCTTCCGCCAAGGAAGAGACGACGACTCCGTCGACCCTCGAAGGCAGCGCCTTTCTTGGAGAACGCCTCCTGTCTATGCCATGTGTGTACGTACGTTCGTCTCCCTCTGCCGACTCCTTCACGCGCGGCAGGTAGGCCTCCCCGAAGGACCTCCAGTAGGAGAAGCGCGACCCGACCTCGGCCACGCACGTGCCGCCCGCGCGGGCCTCGCCCCAGCCGCTCGCGGCGAGGAGCGCCGGCAGCCGCCGGGCGACGTCGGGGCCGGCTCGGCCGCTCAGAGCATGGGGCCCCGGGGGGGGTCGGGCCCCTGGGCCCGGCGTGTCGCCGCGGCGGCCCCGGCGACACGCCATGCCACGCAGGCGGACAGCGTGTCGTCCCGCTCCCGCCTCTCCTCCTTCTCCTCCTCCTCCTCCTCCTCCTCCTCCTCCTCCTCCTCCTCCTCCTCCTCCCCCTCCTCCCCCTCCTCCTCCTCCTCCTCCTCCTCCTCCTCCTCCTCCCGCGCGGGAAAGGCTCGGGACGTTGACGCCTGGGAGGCCCAGGAGCGTTTCCCCCCAAAGCGCGGTGGGCCAAAAGTTCCCGACCGGAGGTCAGAAAAACAACTGCATAAACACAAACTCTCGACGATCCGCGCGCCCTTCTTGAATCTGCGCTGGACCCCCTCCATTGCTCTGCGCGGCGCGGGAGGCGCCGCCAGGGGGGTCCAGCCCAAATCCCAGAGATCCGCGCGGACCGTCGAACGTGTCTGTTTAGACCGTTGCTTCTCCTTCGAAGGATGGGTTCCCAAGCTGATATCGGCATCCTGAGGGCCCAAGCTTTGAGCCGCCAGCTGGCGAAGGTGGCCCGCACTAGCGCGCTCTCCATCTCGCCCGCGGCCACGTCGCCCGCGGCTGCGCCATAGGTCAGGGACGGACATCGGCGGCGCACCCCGGGGGATGGGCACAGGGGGCCGGCGTTCTCGGAAGGCTCGGGAGGCCTTCTCCTCCTCCTCCGCCTCCTCCTCCTCGTGTCCGAAAAGCGTTCTGACCCTACTCCGGGGCCGCAGAGGGCTTCTCAGAGGGCGCGACAGGCTTCTGGGAAGCCCCGCCGCCTTCTGAGAAGACCTGCCCCCTCTCACTTCCCCCTATGGCGAGCCGCCGAGGATAGTCACCGTCGATAACGTAGAGCCTGGCGCCAGGCCTGGCAACTTCCCGCATGGCCTGCAGTACGGGCAGCGGCTGCTCGACGTGCGAGATGAGAGTGTGAAGGACGATTGCGTCAAACTGTTCAGCATCATAGCTCGCCAAATCCTCCCGCAACCGCCGCGCGTCGGCGACAGCGAAGCCAACCACGGCCTTGTCAACAGCCTCTGCTTCCGCCAGTCGCTGCGCTTCAGCAACAAAGAAGGGGGACTGATCCACGCCGACGACTCTTCCCCTGAAGCCCTGATGGTACAAGCGCCGAGGCATTATTCCAGTGCCCGCACCCACTTCTAGCACTCGAGGTGGACCGCCAGCCTCTCCTGCCAACGACAACAACTCTGGAAAGTAGGTGTCGAAAAGAGACAAGAACACAGCGTCTTTCCCGCGGCTCTCCAACCGAGTCACGATCGCCCGGCTTGTCGCCCCGTCCAGCTCAGAGGAGATGCTGTGCGGGTCCGGGAGCTTGCTCGGGGTCGTCTTCATGGCCGAAATGCCTCGCATGTTCAGATGGGGCGCCGCAAGAAGCGCAGGTTCCAAGCCAGCGGACCTGCGCGCCGGAGAGTCAATCGTAGCCGCGGCAAGGCAGCGAAGCAATTGAGATCGCATGGCGTTCCTAGATTCAACTCGTGCCACACAGGCTACTTACAGAGGAAGATGGGGAAAGCGAGAAGGGACGCGGTGAAGGGCGATGCGATGCGACAGGCAGGGCAATGGGGTGGGAACAGGATTGGTGATGGCATGACTGAAGACACGCACCCTGAGCCAGGACGGGAGTGTCGGGCCTCTTCCTCCTCCCTCCCCCTCCTCCTCCTCCTCTTCTTCTCCTCCTCCCCTCCTCCTCCTCCTCCTCCTCCTCCTCCTCCTCCTCCTCCTCCTCCTCCTCCTCCTCCTCCTCCTCCTCTTCCTCCTCAATCTCTTCTTCCGTTCACGCCTTCTTTGCCCCCCACCGTCATCTCCCTCCCTCATTCTCCCCATTCCCCCGTCCTGCGTCTTATCCTTCCCCTTCCCGTCGTACGCGATTCTTCTGCACCCTCCTCCTGCCTCTCCCTCATCCTCCTCGTCCCACATCATCATACTCTTCTTTCCCCCCCTCCTGCACTTTCGCCCCCATCCTCCTACTACGTCTCCTCCTCCATTCGACCCGAATTTCCCCCCTCCCCGCGCACTCCTGCTTGTCGTCCAGTTTGTCTGACCTCCATACTCCTCCTCCGCCCCCTCCGTATTGTCCCCATGTTGTCCTCACCGTCTTCCCTTCTCCACCCGGCCCTCCTCGCCACTACCTCCCCTCGCCCCCCACCACCCGACCCCCACCTCCTCTTCAATCCTTCAAAACCCCTGCTCCTCGAGTCTCATCCCCCTCCTCCAGAACTCTCCTCCCCTCACCCATCTCCTCGTCGCTTCTGTGCTCTTACTGATTCTCCGCCCTCTACACCTTTGTCCACGTCGTTCCCAGTCATCCTGCTCCTTCGCTCTTGCCATCTTCCCCCCTCCTCTGGCATGCTGCATCCTCCTGCTCATTCTCGTCAACCCTCTACCTCGTCCTGCCTAATGCTCCTACTCTGTCTCATCCGACTCCATTTCCTCCCCATACGTACCCACCTCCTCCTCCTCGTCTTCTTCTTCTTCTTATTATTATTATTATTCTTCTTCCGCCCCATCGTCCCCCATCCCCATGCCCCCTCGCATCCCTCATCCCACGTCTGCTCGTCGTTCCCATCCTGCTACACCCCTGCTCATTCTTCACCCCTCATCCCTCATTCCCCCATTATCCTGTTAAATCAAAGATTCATCACCCCCGCTCCTCCTCGCCCCACTTCCTCCTACTCCCTCTCCTCTTCCTTCCACGTCTCCTCGTCGCCCCCCCCCCCTCTTACTTATTTACCGCCTTCTGTTCCTATGTCCTCAACCCTCCTACTTTCCCTCCTGACCCTTCCCCTCCTCCTGAATGCTCCTATATATTTAATCCTCCCCAATCACACCCCATTCCACAACCTCCCATTCCTTCGCCGTCCCTTTTCTCCCCTTTCGTCCTCCTCCCGTTCCTCCCCCATTCTCCTCCTACACGCCCAAGGAAGGCTTCGATCCTCAAAGGCCGATCCTTGAGGTCTGGAGTCTGGGTCCTCCTCCTCCTTCTCCTCCTCCTCCTCCTCTTCTTCCTCCTCCTCCGCCTCCCCCTCCTCCTTCTCCCTCGCCCGCAGCCATTTTGGCTCAAGTGCGAAACGTGCGACCCTGGCGCGTCGTGCTCATTGCCGCTGCCGGAAGGGGCGGCTCGAGACCGTCCGCGCCTGGTCGGGCGGCCGTTCCTTCTTGCGACCTCCTGCTGGAGCGCAGCGTACCGTGGAGGCCAGTCCACAAGGCACTGCCCACACGCAGCCCAGCCCCGGGACCCCAGCGCGCCCCGCGGGTCTCTGGGCGTGGGAACGCCACGCCCTCCCGCAGCGAAGCCGTCGAAGCCCGAGAGACCAGTGGGCACCCTGGAGGCAGGCAGGGTGCTCTCTTGGCATTGGACCTCCGCTGGCGGGGGCGGTGCTTCTGCGAGGAACCTGACACAGTGTTGACCTGCAGGACATTGGGCCTCCGCCGTGCACGACGCGGGCGCCACCGGGGGCACCCTCGGCCGCCGCCGCCGCCCCCCCCCGGTGGTCATCCTTTTTGCGGTGCTTCGGGGGGCCGCCCGCGGCCCACGCGGGCATTGCGCGGAGGGCGCTCGGCCGCGGCGAGCGGGGGTACCGCGCGTGGCGCTGCCGAGGCGGCAGGCGAGCGCCGCTTCGCATCACTGGGGCCGCCTGGGCTGCGCAGAAAAGAACCGAGGGCAGGAGATCCACCCCAAGAATGATCACCCCGACGCGCGAAGCCGTCTAGCAAACGCGCCCACCGAAGGCATCGAACGAGGCAAGGATTTTCGCAACCGCCCAAGATCGTCTAGGAAACACCAATTGTCCGGTCCGGGTGGTTTTTCCTCCCTTGGCAGGAGACTGTGGGCAGCGACGCGACTCCCAAGCGAGGCCTCGCAGGGCATGCTGGAAAGTCGAATTATGAAACGGGCCAGCGACTGGAAACATTTGGGAAGTTACTCTGCGGTGGAGGCGCCGATGGTACGACTCTCCCCAAGACTTGGCCTGCGCCAAGTGCTGGGGCGCCACCTTGGAAGACGGCGACAGCTACAACGACTGAGGGTGAGGAACGTGATTCCACCAATAGGGAGAGGCACCAGTCGCAGATTGTTCAATACGAGTCCGTCCTCAGGGCGCTTCCAGGTGATGATCACGGCACGGCCAAGACAGCCACGAGGGAAAAGCTTGCGCAGCTGCGCGAGCACGCGCGTGCGCTGCACACCCCTGCGCAGCCCCGTCTCGACGAGGCCAAGGCGCATCGTGCGAGGATCGAGGCTGGGATCAAGGAAAAGTCGGAGCAGGAGGCCAAGGTGCAGGAGGCATTGCAGTCACGGCGTGCTCACTTGGCTGCGAAGGAAGCTGAGATCGCAACCTTGGAGGCGGAGTTCAAGCGCACCGCCAGCCTCGTCGGTGACACCGATCAGGCCACGGACCCGCCATCGCAGCCTGACCGCAGTGTCGACGTCAAAGCTGAGGACATCGATGATGTCGAGCTCCAGACCTTCTTGGGATCACCTCTCTGGACTACGCTCCAGGACCACGTGAGAAGAAGCTCACAGGGTATGTGCCCACGTCTACTCCTCCCACTGCTGGTGACGGCGATGCCGATGCAGCTTCAGCTGCAGGAGTTGGGTCTGCCAAGCGCTCCGTCGGCGACCTGTCTGAGCAGTGGCGCAAGGGCCTGTTCGACGCTGGCAGGTAAGACTTCAACACGTTCACTAACAGCTCGCGGCAACTCGCAAGAAACAGCGATTGGGGTAGCGAGCTGGGGCAAGACTCCACGGAGTTGCGCTCCCAGCTGGGGCCGCCATTTCCACGACAGCTAGGTGTTCCACGTTCTGTGCCACGAATGCTTCTGCGACCACGTCTCCTGGAATCGCGCGCATCACTGCGACGACGACGACGACGACGACACCTTCGTGGTTGGAGGGGTACCTTGGCGAACGAGTCCTGGGGCGTCAGCTTTCTCGAGGCAGGGCACCCACTCGTCTGACACGTTCAATGCCAACGGTGTTAGAAGTACGATCGAAGATCTAAGTAAACGGTCAGAGGCGCATGTGATCTTGGCTCAGGAGATGGGTTTTGGCTCCTCAAGCGTCGAGACTCGATGCAAGTTGGCGGCCAATCGAAGTTGGAAGCTGGTTTCAGATCCTCGGGGAATGATCTTGGTGTTGGCCAGCCTGAGCTTGGCGAGAACGTACTCTACCCTCATCGACTGCGCCACTCGACGGTGGGCCTCTCAGGATGCACGCATGTCCGCCTCCTGAATGCGTACTTCAAGGATTCGACCGGTCCAGCGGGCATGCACTCCGCGATTCTGTCCATCATAGGCCGCTGCCCCACGGACTGCTGCGGACTTTGCGCTGCTGGGGACGATTGAAACATGACCGCGCGTGAATTATGGCAACGTGGATCCCGGGGGGATCCTCAACCATAGAACATGTTGCTGTTTATGGTGCTGCGAGACTGGGCTTTGGTGGAGTAGCTGCTGATAGGACGTCGGGCAAGAAACCTCACCGCCCTGTTCAGGTGAAGCTCGCTTGCACGGGTGCCAGCACGAGACACGTTGCACACGCTGTCTCACCTACTCTGTCGCCTACACCTCTGGAGGGCCCGCTGCTCCACCTACTGGCTGGAGTCTGCACCATGCGCGTGCTGTTCCACGTTTGAGTACGGCTTCTGATGAGCAGGCTCCAGTCAGCGCGGCACGGCGCCTCCTCTCGCGTGTCTGAACGAAGCTCGTAGTGACAGCTGCGCAGTAGATGGCACCCAACACGGGCACTGAGTTTCAAGGTTCTGGAGCTGTCGGTCGCAACATACCTCCACGGTGGGCCGATGCCAGCTATGAGATCAACGGTGAGACCACTACCACATTGATCCCTAAGGGATGGAAATGGCCATCGAGATGTTTGTAGACCAAACTCAAACTGTATCGAGGGACGGAGAACCTCGATGATTGTTCGATGCTTGTTCGGTGAAGGGTTGCACGGGCGTCTCGATGAAACAGCAAAGCAGACGCGCGATCTGGTCAGTCAGGTTTCCATGTGTCCCGCGATGTGCCAGGTTTGTCAGCAGATGCCCATCCGTCTATGCTCCCAGCTAAATCGATGGCACAGAGATCAATAAAAGGTTCCACGGGTGTTGAGATTGCTGGGAACATGGCGGTACATTCGATTATCGAGTTCCACCGGAACTCTGCGAAGCTGGAGGCGGTCTTCAGCTTCGATAAGATCGGCTTGCTCGTGTCCTCCAGAAAGCTCGACCTCGCTGTTCTTGACATGCTCGGTCGGCCGCGCACGATACTGAAGCAGAGCGTGTCCGATCTCGGCGTCGACGAGGCTGAGGGAGCCAGGCGGCAAGCAGTAGGCGCCAGAATGAAGCAGAAACAGCGATCCCCTTACATGAGGATGAGGCTTCGCAATGCTCGGTTTTACAGAACACGGCTCGAGGGCAGGAAGGGACCCGCTTGTTTCCAAGATTTGCCGCGCTGGAGTCGCTCCAGCTAGCAATTGTGGTGCTGAGGTCTCAGGCCTGAGCTGGGCCGAACGGGGGCATCACCAGCGTATGATTTCTAATTATGATGTTTTTTCTCTCTCTCTCTCTCTCTCTTTCTCGATGGAATGTCCCTCGCTGCCATCTTAGCTGCACCAGGGATGTCCC
Organism: Prorocentrum cordatum; assembly: GCA_963575745.1. Lineage (NCBI taxonomy): Eukaryota > Dinophyceae > Prorocentrales > Prorocentraceae > Prorocentrum > Prorocentrum cordatum. Next base: position 32,276 of record CAUYUJ010016099.1, on the reverse strand, counting down.
TCGCTGCCATCTTAGCTGCACCAGGGGACGAGAGGTTCCCGTCTCGCGGTGGCCCCTGCGATTCACTGGTGTAGACTGCTTTGGATCGCCCCCGATTCATGGGTGGGGCGGGCCGGCAGGCCTCCCGTGGCGATGCATGCGCGATTGGGGCTCGAGGAAACTCCCTCCTGGGCCGATCCCTCCTCGGGTGGCCCCCCCTGGTCTTCAGATCATCGGGTGATCCCTCCTCGGGTGGCCCTCCTCGGGTGATCCCTCCTCGGGTGGCCCTCCTCGGGCGGCCGCTCGGGACGTTCCGGGCGCCCCCGCGCCGCTCAAGGGCGAGGCGCAGCTGCGGGAGAGCCAGCCCCGGCGCGCTCTCGGCGAGGCACAGCTGCTGGGCAGCACCCCGGATCTGAAAGCGTCCGCAGACTGCGACGCTGCTGCGCCCACCCAGACATGATGGCGTCGTAAAAAAATCAGGACGGGAGGTTTTTCGCTATTTTCGGCCCCTGGGTAAGATGAAGCCGGGATCGGGGCAAAATTTGACCGGGATAAAAATCATGCTCGGTTTTTCCAATCACCGGGGGCGCCGCCGAACGGGCCTGCCACGCCTTGGGCGCCATCGGCTTCGCGAGGGAAGAAAAGCGCCCCGGCGCGGATGAAGCCACGGCGCGTATTTGGCCACGCGCACGACCGAGGGAATTCAGCGCCAAGCGCCTTTCACTCCAGAAGGCCCGACGTCAACAAAACAAACTTGAGGCCCAAAGGGGGCCCCAAGGAGGCGGACCGCCAAAACAATCACGCAACCAACGCAACGAAAAAACACGAAAATGTCAAAAATCGCGTTACTCAGTGACCTCTTCGGCCAAGCAGCACCGCGATAATGCCCAAGACGGCATTGGGAAAAACAAATCACGCGCGCGGCCAGGCGACTTCCCCGCGCCGCCCCAAGGTTCCCGAAACGCGCCGAAATAACCGCAGAGAACACCCCGGGAAGTCTTGGGAAAATCCCCGCGCCATGCAAGATCCGCCACCGAACAATCTCGCGGACACCTAGCGCGTGCGCGCGGGCGTCCACCATGGATGCCCAACTCCGGTTTCCGAGACAATCGCGCGCAACCGCCTGGGGGCCTCGGCAACCTCGCAATTGGCCCAGGGGCCCGCGGGCCCCAAGGAATCGAAGACCGAGTTCGCAACTCTGGAAGCATCGGGCGCGGCGCCAACCGGTCGCTCGTCTCTGGCTGACAGTAGGACGCCTGGAGACCCGGTAAAACCTAAGGAACCGCTTTTCAGAGATTCACAGAACCAGAAACCGGGGCGCGCCAAATCCTCGCGTCCGAACTTCTCTGAGAATCTCTGAAAATCTCTGAACTAGCCACCCCGCGTGAAACATTCCCAAACCTCGGAGCTGGCCGAAACTCTCTGAGAATTTTTCGGCCCGCGAAATTTGGCGCGCCCGGATTTCTGGTTCCGAGATCCTCTGAAATCGCGGTGCGGCGGCGCCCAGCAGGTCCTCGCGCGCCCAGGGTGGGGGCCGTGGACATCGCGGGCCGCGATGGTCCCGACCGCGAGGTCCTTCCTCCTGCCCCTCGACGAGTCCACGCACACGCTCTCTGCGCTGAGCGTGGACCGCGCCATCCGCCAGTACTTCTGCGCGACGACAGCCAACTGGCCGCCGACGGACAAGGCGATTTTCTCCGAGCTGCGCGTGCCACCGAAAACGTACAATAGCCCCAGGCTCGGGGAGAAACATTTTCGAAGCATTTTCAGGCCGCCAGCGTCGTGGCTGCCGACCCGCCGCGCGCCGACCGAGAGACTAGCTGGGTCCACTACGTCCACGGCGGCGGGCGGGCGCCCAAGAGAGCTGTCGCCACGGTGCGCGCGGAGGGGCGCCCGCCCAACTGCAACCGCAAATGCGGCCTCCATGGCGCCACAGGCGTAATATGTGTGACGCATTCTCGGGCCCCCATCAGCGCAGTGGCCAGCGCCCAAGTCCCTGAAACGCAAACCTACTGTGTAAGCCGCGCACCCGCTCACAATGCTCGTGCACACCAGATTTTCTGCCCGGCCTCAACAGTTTAATTGAGCGCCCATGTAATACTTGGGCTTCTGACGCCCTCGAACACTCCTTGGGGACTTCTGCGAATGCGCGCGCTACGCTCCACAAATCGGCGTTCTATTTTTCTCTCGGGAACTCTCCCAGAATCTCTGGTTCCGATTTGTCCCGATCTTCCACTCAACTAACTGGGGGCCCTCACCGGGCCTCGGGACCGTCAAAAAACGACTCAGGACGAAAAACCGGCCCCAGGGAAAGGGTCTAGATTTCCAGGGGCGCCGTCCTGAAAAAATCAGGACGTCGCATGTCTGGGCCCGAGACTTCCTGAGCACCGGGGGACAATAACAACAACCGGGAACCTGAGAACGACCCGAGACCTTGCGGAAACTTCGAACTGACGAGAGCGTCCGAAAACCCTTGACCTCAAACCTGGACCCTTCCTTCTCTCCCCGCGCCACCGTGTCGCGGGTTGGGGGCGGCCTTCTGAAAAGCTGGGGGGGGCTTCCTCGAAGGCCGTAGCCTTCTGCAAAAGACCTAGCGTTTGGTTGGGCGTGTCCTCCTACAGGCGGAGATTAAGAGAAATATTGAAAAAAAAAGTCAATTGGAAATTCCACAATAAATAATCATAGTGGAAAGATCGTCCCCATACGATGTGTTGACATCCGTTGGAAATTCCTCCTGTAGAGGGACAGGCCCAACTTAAATCGAGCGGCCTCGAATGAGGATTCTTGGAGACTCTGGGCCCTGCCGAGAAGGCCCCGGCCATCTAAGAAGCCACACGCCCCCTTTGCCTTCTCAGGTGGCCGCCCCCTCACCTGCTAAGATGGCGACCCCCGTCCCCGACTCCGTGGGGCTGCCAAGTGGGGCTGCCAAGTGGGCCAACTACGTGGTTCCAACCTCGGGGATACACGACAAGCTTAACGGGCCCTCGAAACGACAAGGCCGTGCTGTTTGTACTGGCTCCGTTTTGCCGTGTTTGTTTCGCCGGTTCAGGGTCGCCAATTTTGTTGCCAATTCCGTCGCCGTTGAGTGTTCCCGTTCCTGCTCCAACTCCACCTCCGGAGCCGTTTTTGTTGCCGTCTCCGGTCGCCGTTTTTGTTGCCGTTTCCACTTTCAAGCAACACTTTTTTTCCGAAAACGGTGAGACACGGCCCTGCCGCTTCTGGAGCCCATCAAGATTAGGTCGGGCACAGCCTCCTACAGGCAGATTATGGACGAACAAAATAATCCAGAATGCCACCAAAATGTGCAAAACAGTCAACACATCGTCCCCAGACCATTTTTTAAACATTTTTAATACCATTGTCTGATCATGTTTTGATTATTGTTCGAATAATTATTGCAATTTTTCAATATTCCTCCTGTAGAGGTCGGGAACTGTTGCTCTCAGCGCGTCGTGGCTGAGGCCGCGGCGACGCGCCGGGCCCGTGCAGGCGGAGGGCGCGTCGCTGCGTCCCGCGGGGCGGGAGGCTCGAAGAGGCTTGGGGCCTCAGCGCTGGTGGGCCCCTCCCGCAACCTGGTGAGCAGGGACTGGGCCCCGCTGGCATGCCAAAAGGCCCAGCACGGAGTGCTCTGAGGAGAGGACAGCGTTTGAACCGAGAGCTGTGCTCGCAGAGCGTATAGCCCCTGTTGTATCAGGATAAGACGACCGCAGCCCAAACCTCCAAGGCCATCTCGTGCCACCCACGGACGGCTCTGAGAACATTACTGGGTGGGCCTACACCCCTGCTTAGCATAAAAAATGAGGCGCTGAGCAAAGTGGCTTCGCTCCGAGCGCTGTCTTAAACCGTAGTCCAAGTCCAGGAATGCGATTGCCTCTGAACGGAAGCAGAAGGCCTCTGAGGAAACGCCCAGAGCCCGGCCCAAGTCCTTGATTCTCTTACCTGGAGCCCATGGAACTCGCAGCCTCTACAGCCAACCCACATGGTAAGGATGGGCAACCGTGTACCCTTGCATCCTTGCCCCTTTTGCCCATCCTTGGCGTCTTTTGCTGGCCAGCCTCGTCCGACAAAAACGTTAACGTGGGCCTCCAAGGCTCTTGCATCCAAAGCCATTGCATCCTTGATACGGGTCGACTGTATTCTTGAATATAATGATGATTTTATATCGGTGGATCCCCGCGGGGATTACTAAGAGTCAGGGGGATACAAGTTGGTGCGAAGGTGGGTTCTATCCAGCCTAACCCAGCTTCAGCTCAGAAGTGGTTCGCACGTGCCCTCAGTGGCTTTAGGGCGTACCCATCTGGGCTAAGCGGGCGGAGCCCACCCAGCGGATTCACCTCATCATCCCAAACCACATAGAAGGCACTGGTGACTCCCTTACAAAATGGGTCAGGCCAGAGCGAACTCACTTCAGCATCCCTGCTACCCCCCCCGTCTCCTTAGCAACCCCCGCGGCGATCCAAGCAAGCAGGCCTGGACGCCTCGACACTGCTCGACCTCCCCCCCCGAGGAGGAAGCGGAGGAGGAGGAAGAGGAGGAGGAGGAGGAGGAGGAGGAGGAGAGAGGAGAGAGGAGCGAGGAAGGAGGAGGAGGAGGAGGAGGAGGAGGAGCCCATGGAATTCGAAGTCTACATTCTGTAACTGTTCGGAGGGGTGTTCTAAGCAGGCCTGGCCGCCTCGCCACTGCTCGAGCCCACCCCCCAGTGGGTACCGCCACGACGGGGCGGCCACGCGGAGCGCGCCGCGGGGAAGGGGGCTGGCCGGCCTCAGAGAAGTTACCTCATCATCCTGAGCCACATGGGGCACTTTTGTGACCCACTTCTAAAACATCGGTGGGGCCAGAGAAAACCCACTTTAGCATCCTCGCCACTGCTCGAACCTTGAGCAGGGACCGGCCGTCCCGGCATTCCTATAGTCCAACCACGAACTGTTCTTAGAACCCCAAAAATGTTCTAAGAAGAAAAACACGGTTCTTGGAACATAGGCCCGGTGTAATAAAACAAGACGGTCCCGGCCAGAAATGTTCGAAGAACATGTCGTGGGAACCACAACAAAAGGTTCGTGGGAACATTGCTTGGTAGGGCTAGAGGCGAGCCCCTCCGCCACTGCGTGAGCAACCCCCCCGCCCCCCGGTGGGTACCGCCACGCCGGGCCGGGCCGGCCACGCCGCGGAGCGCGCCGCGGGCAGGGCGGGCCGGCGCCGGCCGAGGGGCGGGCGCCCGCCTCGGGCCGCAGGCGCCTCTCCGCCTCGGCGCGAGGGGGCGACGCCGACGACGCCGACGGCGACGACGACGACGACGACGACGAGACGAGGACGAAGACGGACGAAGACGACGAAGACGACGACGACGACGACGACGACGGACGACGACGGACGACGAAGAGGACGACGACGATGACGACGACGACGACGGACGACGGACGACGGACGACGACGAGGACGAGGGCGAGGACGTCGACGACTTCGCCTCAGACGCTCTTGGGCGCTCTGGGGGGCTCTCGCCGCCACCGCTTGGGGCGCGGGGCCGGGAGACTGGCCAGAGCGCACCCCGTCGGCGAGGGTAGGGGCCCGATTTTTTTTGTTCGGTCGACTCACGACGGCGACGTATCCCGAACATGACGACGACGACGACGACGACGGCGACGGCGACGACGAGGACGAGGCGTCGCGCTGCCGAAACCCTACGTCTGGAGTGGCCAGCTTGTCCAATCACGTGACCCAGACGCCTTCGGTACGTACGTCCCACAGCCACGAATTCAGATGCGAGACTCCGCACCGGCACGCCGGGCGGCGGTGGCAAAGGCCTGTCGACTTGCGACTGGGACGGGAGGCCGCTGCGTGTTCTTGTCCTTTTCGGCCTCCAGTTAGGGGTGACCAAACACCCCTGAAGTCGCAGGTGGACAGGGACCCCTTTCGCAAAACGGCGCGTTGGGTGAGCACGGCACGGCGCAAGAACCTGCTTACCTGCGCCTGGGGGGATTCTCAAAATTTCTGGGGGGCCTGGCACAGTAAAAATACCTGACATTCGCGCCCCCGAAACCAGAATCCCTCGTATCTCACACCTTACGCTGTGCTCGCGCTCCTGAGACCACAACTCCCTGTAATGTGCGCGATGCTCGCGTCTCCGAGGCAATACTCCCTGTAAACATTAGAAACGGCTGCACCCCCGAAGCCACAACTCTTGCAAATTACGCGTTCTTCACGCCCCTGAAACTCGAATCATCTAGTATAGAGTACACGGTGCTCGCGCATTCGAGGCCACAATCCTTCACACACAAGGACCCCAAGACGGCACAAGAGGCCTGCGAGACGGCCCAAGAGGCTCCCAAGATGCCCCCAAGAGCGCTCCAAAAGCACCCCCAAGAGGGGCACAAGAGGCCATCGTCTGCGATGTTACATAGGTTTTTGATGGATTTGGGCACGCTCGCCATTTCGGGCTTCCGACGCTCCAAGACGGCCCAAGAGGCCCCCAAAGACCGCCCCAAGACCTTCCAAGAGGCTCTCAAGAGCGCCCCAAGACGATTCAAGAGGGCCCCACAAGGGCTCAAGAGACCCCCAAGACGGCCCAAGAGGCTTCTAGACGGCCCCAAAAGTGACCCGAGACGGGGGACCCAAACCCGAGTGGCCCCCGTTCGGAGTTCCGACGCTGCTTCACGACGCCGCCCAGGCCTCACAATATAGCTCTTGGAGAGGGGGCCGGCGGCAGGGGGCGAAGTCTTTACGGATAACTTCGCGCCCTCGAGGGCGCCCTTGAGATGAAGTGCCATGCGCTGACCCCACGGGGGGCCCAGTGGCGCGCGAGCTCTGTGGGGCGCGCCCTCCTCCTCGTCTGAGAAATCAGGAGGACCGCCGACGAGCCTGAAGAGCAGCGCTTGAGCTTGAGGGGACGCCGAGCGGTTCGAACAGTCAGGGAGTCTGTGCTCACCGGGACCCCACATTCGAGGTACTACCATAAGGAACGCTGCATAGGGAATCAGACCCCTTTGTGGCCCCAGAAGCGCCTGGGTGCACGAGGAGGGCTGGAGGAAAAGCCAAGGACCTAGAAAACATCGAGTCCCTTCCGAACCCAGACTGTCCCTCACTTCAGCGTCGTGGCTGCATCCGCATATCCGAAGCCTGTGGCGCCGCACGCTTCGCGCAAGGTCGCAGCGGATGTGGCACTGACCATCCTGGGACGGAAGACTAGTGCTACCTCAGATGTTACATGCTCTAGCTCCTACTCCTCCTTCTGAGCATCATCTACAGCTGATCCCGTTCCCTCCCCCTCAGCATCATGACAACCAGCAGCAAGAGCATCATCATCACCACCATCATCAGCATCAGCATCAGCATCAGCATCAGCATCAGCATCAGCATCATCATCACCAGCATCATTATGATGTTCGTCGCCCCTTAGAGGGCCTCAATAACATAAATCTTGAAAAGTTTGAAAAAACTTTGAAAAAAATTGTTTCTAAGCTTTTACAGAAAGTTGTTTTTTTCTTGTGTTTGAGGCTACGCCAAAAAATTGCGTGAACCTGCGTTGTGAGATGAGATCAACGACCTCTACAAGGGTATGTGGAACGACCCCGCTGGGATGTCATACGTCGCATGTGAATCCCATAAGCATTCGAATCCAACCAACATCAAACAAGGCGGCGGAGGGGGGGGACAGCCCTACGATATGAAAATATCGCCTTGCATGTTCAGGCTCAAACATTAGGACACCGTTCGTAGTCAAGGGCCGTGTTTTACCTTCGTCGGCGGCGGGGATGAGGGGGGCGACAGCCCTGACAATATAAACAAGGGAAGGGGGGGAGGGCAGAGAAGGAGGGGGAGGGATTGGATATGGGTGGGGAACAGTAAAAAGCGGCGGACGGGGGTGGTACCCCTGACGATCGCAGAAAGTCGGAGGCGGCCAGGCCCACACAAAGCGTGACGACATCCACGCTTGTACCCAACAGCTGTTGGCACCGCTGTGCCACACAGTGCGATGCTACATAATACCAGAGATAACACGCGTATAGTCCAGTTCGTCTTTCTCTTCCTCCTCCTCCTCCTCCTCCTCCTCCTCCTCCTCCTCCTCCTCCTCCTCCTCCTCCTCCCCCTCCTCCTCCTCCTCCCCCTCCCCCTCCTCCTCCCCCTCCTCCTCCTCCTCCCCCTCCCCCTCCCCCCTCTTTCACGAGGGGCCGTGGTCATGGGCAACCCTGGGTACTCCTAGGGACCTCCATTCGGCACACCCTTCACGCACTTCGAACCCCATATGGCCCCCTAGAGGCCCTCAGAATTTCGCTGGGGTGGTTGATGGAAGCTTAGGCTGTCCTTGGGCACGCGTGTGCCATTCGAAATACTCTAGCGCGCACCTTACTATATCATGCCAGCTCGGGGTGGTGGAGTACGCGGAGGAGGAGGTGGGAGGTGGGAGGTGGGCGGAAGGAGGAGGGGGGAGGAGGGGGGAGGTGGGAGGAGGGAGGTGGGAGGAGGAAGGTGGGAGGAGGGAGGAGGAGTGGGGAAGTAGAGGAGGCAGTGGTTTTCATCCACCTACCGTGCTGCGGGAGCGCTGCATGCCAGCGTCCTCCCGAGCACCGAAAAGTAACTCGTGAGTTTGTTGAGCTCCTGCCGTCCTGCTGTTGCTGCTGCTCCTCCTCCTCCCTTTCGTCGTCCTCCTCCTCCTCCTCCTCCTCCTCACTGGCGTCGTGCTCACGCCATGTTCACGACGCCCTGGAGCCACGCGTCCAGCGGCGGGGCGAAGGCCAGGTCGAGCTTCGTCTTGCGGAGGCTCACCTCCTGGAGCTCCTTGTTGAGCTTCTTCGCGAACTTGTGGAGTGAAACCTCGTCGGACTTGAACTGGTCGTAGCCCATGAACAAGCGAGCCTCGAAGATGTAGAGGCTGGCCTTCTCATAGGCCTTGAGGGTCTTCTTGGCGAGATCCTCGGGCCCTGGCGTGCTGAAGAGGTCGTAGTACTCCAGGATCCCCGCGCTGGCCGCCACGATGCCGTCCTTGGCCTCCTCGAGCGCCTTACCGTTTACTTTGAACAGAGACTTCTTCGCCATCTGGTACATTTTCTCAATCGGCTCCGTGTCGCTCTTGATCTTCGAAGTCCAGCGCTGGCCACCAGGCTCGAAGGGGTCGATGTGCTCGAAGACCTTGGCGATGAACGCGTCCATCTCGCCGACTTTGTTCTTCAAGATGGCAGCGCCTGCCGACTTGAACACACCCTCTGTAGTGGCAAGCTCCTTGGCGCACTGAGTACTGGCAGCATCAGGCACGCGAGAGAGCTCCGACGCGGCGCACTGTATGCTGCAAGCCATTGCCTTCAGCGACCGCATTGCCGAAGGAGATCCGATGCGATCGGCATCGGTGTCACCGAGACTCTCGTAGTGAACCCGCTTGTCGTACAAGTCGTGAGCCTTCGTCAAGGCAGATAACTTGTTGATGAGATCCTGGGAGGCGAGCTTCGGTCCATCGACCGTGCAGACGGCCAGGCATCCAGAGATCAATTGCTTAGCGCCATCTGTGTTCCATCTGTCGGGCTTGTCACACCCTTCCACCACGTGCTCAAAGTACGTGTCCATGTTCACGCTCATCGTTTTTAGGTAGGGCATGGCGGCGGTGGTGGTCTCGATGAAGTTGGCGCACTCTGTCTCGATGACCTTGCCGACCCACTCTGGATTGATCGCCTGGAGGGCGAGGGTGAACTTCTCTTTGATCTCGGATGCTTCCACGTGTCTGCGCATCTCCTGGATCGCGGGCTTGTACTTGGCTGCTGGGAAGATGGCGTACGCCAAGACGCCATCCGCCTTCTCGAGGAGCGAGCTGATGTCGTCAAGTTCTGCAGCAGTCGACGCTGGGATGTCCACCGCAGCCTTCTGCGCGTCGCTCGTCGGCAGCGCGATGACCTTATCCATGAAAGAGCAGAGCGCGGCGCCGAGGCGGCTTTTGAGGTCCTCCTTCAGCCCCTCGCGCAGGGGCCCGAACATGTCGATGCACTGATCGAGCAAGCCCTTGATGTCGGACGTGCCCAGGGGCGGACGCTCAGCAGCACCAATATCCTTCAAGAAGGTGATGGTCTCGGTGTACTTCGGCAGCACGTCCTTCGTGGATAAAGCATTCGTCTTGATGTCTTCGATGTGCGTGGCCCAGCCGCCCACGCCAGTCAAGACGCAGCTCACAGTGTCCATGACCGTGGCTGTGGCTGGATCCTTGCTGATCTTCTGGCTGGGAGTCACAAGAGTCAGGGCGTCGAGCAAGTTGGCAGTCTCCAAGGGTTTCAATATCGCCACCAACGCCCGCAACACTCGCATGAACTGCAGAATGATCCTCAAGAAACTCTCATCCAACCAGTCGGGCTTCTTCCCGAACGTAGTGGTCGCGCAAGTGCAAAAGCGAAGGATGGCGTCGGAGGCGTCTGGCCCTGCGGTGATCAGCGGCACGATGCAGTACTGCAACAAGAGTTCCTTCATTTTCTGTGCTTTCTCCGCGTAGCTACCCTCAGTCATGTACAGGCAGGGCTTTTTCGGGTCGAACGTTCGGTCGAATTCTTCCTCGGAATCCTCGTGGCCGATCCTCCACGGAACGATGGCACCGAGCATCTCCACGATCGCGTCATTTGACATCTGCGAGCTGAGCTCCCCGATGTCGGCCATGCGCCTCTCCAGCAACTCCTCCTGAGAGAATCACAGGGGGAGGGCCACGGGGAGGGGAGGAGGAGGAGAAGGGGGAGGAGGGGAGGAGGGGTAGATGGGGCTGGACTGAAGGAGGGAGGTGGGGACCGAGGGAAGCAGGACGAGGAAAGGGAGGGGGAGGGGGAGGACGATGAGGGAGCCAGGATGAGGAAGAGGAAGACGAGGAGGAGGGGAAGGAGGAAAACGGAGGGTGGAGGAGGATGGGGAAGTGGAAGGGAGGAGGAGGAACAGTAGCAGCAGCAGCTGTTTTTTTTTTTTTATCAAAAGCTCCTTGCGAACCGAAGGCCAGTGCTCATGGAGCTCCTTTAAGTTGTCGAGGTGCATGTCCAGCACGTCGCGCGGGCACTTGATGATGTTCAACTCGTTGAAGTCCAGGATCTTTGCCACCGTGGCCATGTGGCGCTTGAATGTGAAATACGATGTTTTCTGAGGGGTCTGGGCCCCCATCTCATCCAGCAACTTTCTGGCGAACCGCTCGTGGATGCCCGAGTGGGTTCTCCCGAGGACGTTCTCGAAAGACAGCAGCGACATGTACTCCTCGTCAGTGATCCTTCTTTTCCCGCCCTTCATGTCAGGGGAGATCACGCACCAGCCCGCGTCAGACTTCTGCCCGACACTCTGGGCGAACCCGTTGTTGATGGACTGGCCGCCAAGAGACGGGGTGGACCTGCCACGTCGCAGCGCCGGTGGAGCATCACTGGCGTGCACCGGCGTGCCCTCGCCCTGGCTGGCCGCCGCGGACCCCGCGGCTCTTGGGCTGGCCTCCGCGCGCCCAGGGGCGCCGTCCTACTGGGGGACAGAAACAAAAAGAAATCGCCGAATGTATGGGTTTACCCAACAGCCAAATGTGTTGCTTCGTAAGGCAGTCGGTGACACTTGAGCTCTACGATGGACCATCACCCCCAAAGGTGTCCACTCATCGACTGATGGGGTAACGATTGCGACGCACTCTACAACAAAGTACGGATGTGAACACAAGAGGAGACAATATGATATTATGGAGCACCCGACGCGGGACATACAAAACAAAACACGCGCAATGTCGCAATCGCCCTCCTTACACGTGTCGGGCACGTCCTAGGCTTAATATGATGAAGCAGCAAACGTGCTGTATGATATGGTATGCAATTGCAAGCCCCTTCTATTATATTCGAGCGGGGGGGAGGGCATAGCAAAGTGGAGGTCGATCGCTATGCTTCTATAGACGGGCTAGGTAGAATACAGCGGAACCGAGTTAGTGTTACGTGCGTAGAGTTTTGGGGCAGTAGAGCCGCTCTGAGCCGAGCGGGGCGGCGAATGGCACCACATTGTAAATGCACGACAACAGCACACGGAGCAGGCGCACACCGCGTGGAAAGCAAAGCCGCGGCGGGGACCTACTCTGTGAGCCTCAAAGCACGGACATCATGTGCCGCCCCCACGGTGGGAGCCAACGTCACATGAGAACGTCCTCGGCCAACCATTGCTCATGGCAAGGGCTGGAGTGGCAACGCCCGCAGAGGGAAGCATATGAGCAACCCCGCAAGGCGCGGACCTATATTGGATTAGAACCTTTTCGGTCGCCCCAAAGGGCGGGGATCGAGCTGGTCATCCGCACAATTCGGACCATAATCCGACACGCATTATGGTTGGCATCCTCTTGCGACGACCACTGTTATGGGCCACCCCTTACTGCGGTGACCTACTTGGTCAGACGTACAGCGGGCCCCTTATCGGTCGCGCACCCAGTCGTTGTGATAACCTGCAGACGGCGACACCAGGATCGGCAACTCCCCGACGCGAGGCCTGGATAAGCCAGTCGCGCAGCGAATGCGATTCGGCCACCACTGGCAGTGGCAACCTACGCTAGGATCCGATCGGGAACCCCGCGTGGCCAGGAACTGCCCCCCCCCACCGCCCCCCCCCCTTCGCAGCGGGGACCGCATCAGCCACCCAGCACGGCGGCGACCTAGACGAGATAGCACCTTGATGGTGCGCCCTCTTGGCGGGGAACTAGCTTGCCGAAACGGTTGCGGCTGCAATACTCACCACTTCGGCCTCCGCCGTGAAGGGTGAGAGATGTGGTAACCCTCTCATGTGGGTTTACCGCCGCGAGGGGTGGCGCCTTTGTGTCCCCGCTGCGCGGTTGATAAACGAGCCCCCCGCCATGGGGGGGGGGGGGGGGGGGGGGGGGGCAGACCGAGCCCGCCCCCGTTGCGAAGCTTACCAAATAGGCCACCGCCGCCGACGCTGCCCTGTGCGTGTGTGTGTGTGTGGGTGTGTGTGTGTGTGTGTCTGCCTGCCTGTCTGTATGTCTGTCTGTCTGTCTGTCTGTCTGTATGCCTGTCTGTCTGTCTGTGCATGTGTGTGGGTGGGTGGGAAGGGGTGGGGACTGGGCCCGCGCGCGTGTGTGAAAGAGGGGCGGGGGGAGGGGCAATTGCACCCTCGCGTCATGCTGGTTCCAGTCGCGGGGGGTGGCTGGCGAGGTCTCGTTGTGGTCCTTACTAGGTACCAGCCATGCGTGTTGGCGAAGGCGCCGTAATACCATGCGTGTATTAAATTGTGAGGCGGCCGAAACTCGGCACTCGGATGATGGCCACGTATGCCCCCCGCACCGCGACGCGTTGTCGCTCATGGTTTCACATCACGCTTGTTTCCATCATGGTGGGTGGTCGAGCACGTTCCACAATGAGGGCGCCAATCCTTCATGTCGGGTGCATTCATGCGGTCGCGAATCGCTTCTCCTCGGATGACCGCAAGTGCGCGGGTTGGAGCACATCCGCACTAAGGTGCTACGAAGCACACGGGTGACGAACCCACGCTCAAGGAAGGAGGCGGGTTCATATGCCACTTGGCCAACGCAGCGCATACCAACAAGGGCAAATCAACACACCAAGCACCCCCCCCCCACCCACCCCCTGCCCCGAGCCAGGCGGCAGGCGCGGCGCAGGAACCAGTTTGGTTGGAGGCGGTGGTGGTGGTGGTGGTGGTGGGTGGTGGTGGTGGTGGTGGTGCTGGTGGCGTGTGCGCGTACGTGTGTGTGTGTGTGTGCGTGTGCGCGCGTGTGTGTGTGTGTCTGTGTATACGCGTGTGTGTGTGTGCGCTTGTGTTGCGTGGTGTGCGTGCGTGCGCGCGCGTGCGCGGTGGTGGTGGTGGCAATGGTGGTGGGTGGATGGGTGGGTGGGTGGCGGGAGGGGAGGGGGGGGGGCTTGAAACTCGCGGGTGCCCTCGCCCGACGATGCCACCAAACCGTGTGGCATCCAACAGTCTGGAATTCTCGCTTTGGCTTTAGCATGTCGCTCGGCGGAGGGCAGCGCGAGGCCCACCGCCCACGCGACGGACGCATCGTGCCCCGCGCGCGCGCGCGCCTCGCGCGCCGCCTCCCACGGTGCCGCTGCGGCTGCGTGGAGCGCAAATGTTTGCTCGTGCGCCATGTAGGCAATGGTGTGGCCGAGGTTGGCCGCTGCCTTCACCGCGAACAAGGCCGCTTGGGCGGCCGCGAGCGCAGGCGGCGGGGCCCTCGGCCGCGCCCCGCTGCTGAGGGGACAACGGCCGCATCGGCGTCGGCCGCCGCCGCGGCCGCCGCCTTTGGCGGCCCATTGGGCGGCGCCGCCCCTTGCCCAATGGCGGGAAGCGCCCGCGCGTCGGACGGCCCGTCGGCGCAGGCGTCAGCGCGGGCGCGGGTCCGCGAGCGGCCGCGGGTCCGTTTGGCCGAGCGGGCAAGGCTCGGCTCGGTATCTAGGCCCGCAGCCCATTATTTTTCCATAGTTGTGCTTGGCATCCTTGGGGTCAGGCCCCTCAATAATTGCGGAAAACAGCATCTCCAACAGGACCCTGGTCCGTTTGTATACAGTAAAAGGCAGAATTGCACCCACCATCTGGGCGTAACGCCCCGTGGCGCCGTCGGACACATTTCATCAGCAAACGTGAGTCCCCAAATTCTTGCCCATCGGCAGGCACTCGCTAACCGAGTGCGTGCGGAAGAGACGTACGGTAAGTATGTAATTTATATTGTGCACATACATGTAAAAAACAGTTGTACATTGATATACATATGTGTGTGCATGTGTATGTATATGGCCGTATGTGTTTTTGTGTTCGCCCTCGCACTCCTTCGATATATGTGCATGTGCGTGAGTGCATCGTCCCCTTTGATTGTTGTTAGTGCAAGACGACGCGTGCCGCCTACACATGATGACATCATGTGAGTTTAGTCGTGTCATGCGAACGCCCCTGGGGCAGCGTCAAGGCCGTGTCCCCCCCTTGGTGTTGTCGGAGGGGGAGGGGGGGGGGCGCGGGGGGGTCGCAATGCCTTTTTGGTATTATGTTCATGGCGTCATCGTGGGGGCTACGGGGAGGGGTGAGTTTTTAAGGGTATGCACGGCCCTGCTGGGCCCCTCTTGATTGTTTCGCAAGGGACATTCGGGGGGTCATTGGGCTCTCTTGCGGCCCTCATGGGCCGCAGTCTGGAACGCGTTGGGCTTCTCTTCATACGTTGGATGGCCATGTTGATACCTCGGATGCACATCAGAAGCGAAAGGGTGAGCAAACGCATCGCCGCTCATGTGTTAGTGTTCGGGGGCGGATTGTGGATCGCACGTGGCATCTAGGTGATTTCTGGAGCAGTCTTGGTGGCATCATAAGCTTGCTTGGCGCCGTATAGTGTCGTGTTAGAGCTTGTTGGGCAGCCCCCACGCCCTCTTAGGCGTAGGGGGAGTATGTCCTGTCGTGTGGGTGTGAGTCGGGGCTACTTGGGATCCTTGTGGGCCTTGTGGTCACCCGCTGCGTTGCTCCCAAACGGCCTACATGATCATCTCATGCATGCCGCGTGTCATCGGTCCGCATGAAAGCTACAGCACGAGGAAGGGAAGGAAGGAGGCTGCACGACCTTGGATCCTAGGCCCTGGAGTACTCTCAACGACGTCGTTACGAATCATGGCCCGAGCTCTCGATCACATAGTCTTGATACGTTTCTCGAGCAAGATCGATACGTAAAGGGTCCTGGTGGCCGATGCGGGCGGGCAGCCCCCCCCCCCCCCCCCCCCCCCGCAAGGTGTTTGTGTTCACGGGACGAATCCCCAGGAGGGAAGAGGGAAGAGAAGTCTCCCCCTTTGCCCTCCTAGTTTTACATCCTTCCCCCCCTCCTTCCGCCTTCATTCCTCCCTCCTCCCTCCGTCGTCCCTCATCTTTGGTTTCAAGTTGGTTCGAGCCCCATGTCCACGGCCTGCTGGCCAGCCAAGGTGCAGTCCATCACGCTCCCATCGGACTCATCGTCGGAGAGCTGCCCCGAGTCGGCGCCGCTGCGGTCGGCCACCCCGTCGAAGGGCTGCTCCCGCAGGTGCTGGTCGCTGTCATTGAGGTCGGGAAGGCCCGCGATCCTGCTCTTAATCGCCTCGTCGTCCAGGTCGCAGCACTTCAACTTCTGCATCATGCCCTTCTTGAGTTCCCCGTCCTCGAGGCGCTGGTGGCAAGTGGAGGCCTGGTCCTTATGAAGGACACGCTCCCGAGGAACAACCCAATCAAGTTTGTCGAAGCTGGCGTCCCTGTAGAACTCGTAGCGGACGCCATCCGTCTCGCCCTCCCAGTTCTTCAAGATGCCTTTGAAGGCCTTTCCTGTCGGGCTCAGCAAGTCCTGCAGCCGCAAGCCAGCCTCCGCTGGCGTCTTGCCGTAAATTTTCATGAACTGGTTGTGCGTGGGCCCAACCTTGAAGCAGTGGATGCGGAAGCCGCACTTGCTGACCTGGCCAACCTGTGAATTTTGCGAAAAATCATGCACTCCTGCACTCCCCCTTCCGCCCTCCTTCCCCTTCCTCCCTCCCCCTTCCTCCCTCCCCCCCCCTTTCTCCCTCCACCATCTCTCCTCCCTCTACCCTCCACCCTCTTCAACCTCATCGTTAACCTCCTCCGCCTCCTGTTACCCGTGCCTCTCGGTCCACTCTTAGTCATCCTCATCCTGCTCTTCCTCGTCCTCATGCCTCTGCTCCTCCTCATTCGTCTCCCTCTCCCGCTCCATCCTTCCCCCTCCCTCCTCCGTCATCCTCCAGCCTCCTCTCTCATCCTCCTCATCCTCCTCCGTCTCTCCCCTCGACCCTCTTCCTCAAATCAAGTATCCCTTCTAGCTCCTCCTCCTCCCTCCTCCTTCCTCCCGTGCCTGACTGCACCCCTCCTCCTCCTCCTCCTCCTCTTACTGTTCGTCGGCGTCGTCGTCCTACTCCCCGTGTCCCTTCCCTCCTCCTCCGACTTCCTCCTCAGCCCTCGCAGCCGCCACCTCGACGAGCGGGAGCTCACTGGTCGAGTGCGCCATGTTCGCATACACGGTGCAGGCGGTGGCGAAGGTGGACTGCAGAGACTTGTCCGTCAAGCACCTGTGCGAGAAGGTCGTGAAGTCGGCCTCGTAGGTGTCGAAGTTGCCCAGCGCATACACCTTCTCGCATTCGCAGCAACCCTGGTCGCAGATGACCTTGCCGTCCACGACTTTCGCCGAGGCGGGGAACGTGCACTCCTTCACGGCCCGCTTGCAAGTCATACACGAGTCCGTCTTGACCTTCTTCGGCTTGGCATTCGCTTTGGGCGTTGGTCCACGGGTGCCCTTCATCCTCTTCGTTGGCGGTGCCTTTGGTGGTTCCATCGTTGCTGGAGCAGCGCTAGTCCCAGTCCAAGCTCCTTCAGCGCCCTCGGGAGGCCCAGGAGCCTGAGCACGCTTCCCCATGGAACACCACTGCCACAGCAGTGTGGAATAAAAAAACAAAACTGCCAACATGAACAGCATCGAAACCTAGAGCCCAAACTGGCTACGCACTGGCGTCATCGGGGCCCCCGTCTGCAAGACCGCTGGTCCAGTCTACACCCCCCCGCCAAGCCTTCCCCACCAGGCCCCCCACGGGAACATCCCCCCACCAGTCTCCCCACCGGAACATCTTGCTATAAAACCCCCTTCCTCCCCATGCTGTGACCCAGGGGCGAAATCTCAAGGCGGACAACCCTCGTCCGTCAGTGCAGAAGTCGCCCTTGCGAAAGGGCGCCAAGCCACGTCCGATGTACATGAATAGGCCACGTCTGCGTTGCCCCATGTAGAACGAGAGCCTACCATCGACTATGCTTATAGACGTTATTCCTGGGGCCAGACGAAACAGACAGATGCCAACTCAAACTAGTATTGAGCACACACGAAGATGATCGTCTAATGCTACGCTGGTACCAATCGAGGGTTGGTAATGTACCACCTTTCAGCGAACCGCCATCTTGTACGATGACGACATGTGCATGTGGTGTTTGAGCGAACGAGCATTATAAACGCAACCCCAAGACGTTACATATGAGCCTGGTGCAGCCCAGTGTACGATTTGTGCGCGCGGACCGTGCGTGCCAACACGCAAGATGTATTACAACCTGTGCAAATTGCTCTAGCATCGCTCCACGTCACCGACCATTCCCATGCCAAATATCACGAGATATGCAAATATCACATATGCGTCAATGTAACAAGCTTGCATGAACGGTGGGTGCGCGCTTGAATTTGACGATACAACCCTGTGTAAGGTATGCCCGATCGGCTGTATACGTGTGAGGGCACTGGGACCAACAGAATACGCACATATTCGTGCAGCGTCTGCTACTGAGCGTGACGTAACGCGCGCTACCGTTTGCGCATATGCTTGAGCACGTGGGTTTGATGATGCGTGGGACTTTGGCATCTCTACGACGAGGTCAGACCAAACTAATGCAACTGATGCGGTGCTCTCTTAAGTACTCCAGCTATCGTTGCACCACGACCTACGTGTTAAGACTCACCAGCCACGCCCCACCTCACCGAAATTAGCATGGCGCCACTGACCCTGTCACTGTATTACCCCTGACGCTGCAATGGTATGCCCTCGGTGATACAGCCGTCGCACGGCGTACAAAACCATTCAGGCGCGAAGCCGCCTTGACGAAACTTTCCGTTGTGAAGTTCAGCCGTAGCTAGCGCGCCAGAATCGAAAGCTGACGAGCCAGATCGCAACATGTCGGCCCCCCTCATTTGCGCAAAGCGTGCCTTCGCCCCGCCTCGCGTGTCAAACAAGCCCGCTCTTGGTACAACAGATCACCCACGTGCGTGTCGGTCGACGATGCGGCGTACTTCCGTCTGCACCAGTAGCGTCGCATCTGCGGTGAGACATAGGATCCAGGGCCGCAGCGACGGGCGGCGACACCAGAGGCCCCAGGCCGAGCCCCACTGACTGCGCCACGAGACGCACGTTGCATCGAAGCTGCCGCGCTGTGCCCTCCATTACGTCGGCGCGCGACAGCGTTATTGCAAATGCTGATTGGGGTGGTGGCGCCGACGTGGCAAACCCGTTCAACCATCGACGATCGCTGCGGCGAGCCGAGCGCCAATCCGCCCTTTGCGCAGAGTCCGCGCGCAGAGCGCCACGCTGCTGCGCGCGCAAGAGGAGCTTGGCGCGCTCTGTGACCAGGAGGCGCCATTGCGATCAAGAGTCAAGAGGCGCGGTCGGGCAGACGAGCCTGCGGAACCGCGGTCAAGTCGCAGCCGACGGGCGACATTGCCGAGGCGCCGCGCTTTTGCCGAGGCTCGACTGAGCGCGACGCGGGGACGGGGGGGGCTCCGCAGCACCGTGGCTGATGCGGCACGGAGGCGCAGCCCTCGCGCGGCAGCGACCGCGCGCGCCCCAACGCGCGACGCGCGAGTTGGGGCTGCCGCGCGCGAGCCCTATGTCAGCGGATTGCCCGCCCGATGCAGTTGGACAGCGCTTGTGCGAACGACCGCGGCGCCCATCGCGCGCAGGCGGCGGCGCCGCGAATATGCGCAGCCACTCCCGCCAATGATGTTGGAAATTGGTGCGGGCGGCGCGCGCCAAGGATTGCGCGCGCGCTTCGAGCGCCGCGCGAGATGCGGCGCGCGGAGCGCAACCCGCCACGCATCAGCGCGCGCGCGCGAAGGCGCACCCGTCCGAATCACGCGCCCAGGCGCCGCGCGTCATGCAAACCTATTCGGCTGACAGGGCTTAACGCCCACTCTGTGGCAGTCGGCGATGCGCCTCGAATCGCGCCCCAGCGGCGCGCGCAGTCAGTTCTTCCATATCGCGGCCGTGTGCGGCCGAGCGTGCCCGATGTGCGTGTGTGTGCGTGTGTGAGCACGCGCGCGCATGCGCAGGCGCGCGCGCGTTTGTTTGCGGGCGCGCGCGCGCGGGGGGGGGGGGAGGGGTGGAAGGGGGGATGGGGGGGGGGGGGGGGGGGTGGGGGGGGAGGGGGGCGCGCGCGCGTGCGTGTGCACGTGTGCGCGCGTGTGTGCGCGCGCGTGGGCGGTGCTGGCGGGGCGATGGGGCGGGGGCGCGGTGTGGGGCGGGGGGGTGGGGGGGGGGGATGTGGGAGGGGCGGCGCAACGAGGCGCAGGGGGACGGTCAAGCACCGCATCGGCACACGCGCGCAGACATTCTGCGCGATGCGCGATCGCCCCGAAAGCCGCGCACTGCGGAGGGGGGAGGTCCTACAGGGGATCGCGAGGTTGGCAGGGGTGGGAAGGGGGGTCGCATTTTTCTGCATCGCCAACATAGGAGAAGGGGGACGCAATCGCGCACCCCCGCGCGGCACGCAGCGCACCCCTGCGCCACCGACGCGCCAGCGCCACCGCGCGCGCAGAGGGCGGTGTGATTCCAGCGCAGCGCGCCGACGCGAAAATCTTACAACGCGTTGGTATCGCAAAACAACGGCGCGGTGGTGGTGGGCCGCCGATTCGCCGAGCGCGCGTCGGGTCGGCCAAGCGTTGTCGCACGGCCGACTTCCCCGACCCGAGGCCCACGGCGAGACATTGAGCTCGCGGCGGAATCAGGGGGCGGCGCCGCTGAGGCGATGGCGACGTCGGCCGCGCAGGCGGGCCAACGGCGAGTGGGCTGCTACGTGGGGCGACGATGGAGGGGTCGTGGTGGTGGTGGGGGGCGGAGAATGAGAGGGTCGGTGCATATACGTAATGCGCACAGAATCACATACACATGCGTGCATGTGTATATATATATATATATATATATAGATCCACCACCATAGAGTGAGGGGGGGGGGGGGGGGGGGGGTGGGGTGGGTGGGGGGGGAGGGGGGTGGGGGGGGGGGGGGGGGGGGGGGCACAAATTTCGGAGCGGCAAGGAGGACGGGGGGGGACTTTGCAAAATTTCGGATGTCAATTGGGCAAAGGGGGGGGGGGACTTCGCGAAATTTCTGAGCGCCGAATTCGCGCATTTCAGCTACTGCCGCCAAGGATCGCAGAGCTCGGGCGATTGCTGCGGAACCTGATCGGAACTTTCGCGGAACTTTTGCGGAACTATTTCGGTGGCTGGAACTCAGCTGCGGAACCTTTGCGGAACTATTTCGGAACTTTTGCGGAACTATTTTTGGTGCTCGAACTCAGCTGCGGAACTATTTTGGAACTTTTGCGGAACTATTTCGGAACTCTGAACGTGGTTGCGGAACCTTTTGCGGAACTATTTCGGAACCTTTGCGGAACTATTTCGGAATTTTCAAACGCGGTTGCGGAACTTCTGTTGAACTCTGGCGGACATTGGCGGAACTCCTGCGGAACTCTTGCTGAACTTTTTCGGAGGTATGTCGGGGCCTTGGCCCTTGCGTCGGAACTTTTGCGGAACTCTCGCGGAACTTTTTCGGAACTCTGAAATTTGCTTCGGAAATATGATGGAACTTTTGCGGAACTTTTGCGCGCGTCGGAGAAATTGGCGGAACTGTTTCGGAAGTTTTGGTTGAACTCTCCGAAATCGACCCACGACGTCAGCAAAAACGTCGGAACTTTTGCGGAACTTTTTCCCAACTGTTTCCTAACTATTCTTTAAAAAAAGTTGGTTAAAAGTTGTGCTCGTTTTCAGGGGAACACCCTGCGGAATTTCCCGCAGTTTCCCCGCCCCGCGGCCCCGTCGGCCACGGGTGCGCTGAAGTTTGCGGCGCAAGCGCGCCAATGCGCTAGGTGCGAGCCCGAGTGTGCCCGACCGAGCCCCATACGCCACGCGCCGCCGCACCCCCGTGGGCCCCGCCCCCGAGACGCATCCGCTCCCGCCTTACCCCACCCCCCCCTCTCGGGGGAGCTCGGGCTAGAGCCTAGCTGAAGGAGCCGTCCATATCAACTCCGCCTGGGCGATGGCATTGGAGATGCGACCCCGCCTGGGCAATCCGCCCCGAGCAACCCCGCCTGGGCGATGCTCGGAGGGGTGCTGCACCAACCCACATGCGAACCAAGCAGTTTGCGCGGCCGACGTGGCAGCCGCAGCCCAGCCGGTCATATCTGCGACATCGGCGAAGGTGGCCCGCGTGACGTGTGAAGCTAGACTCCTCAACAGCCCCAAGCAACCCGCGCGCGACGCGTGGCCCAGGCCCCAGGCACACTTCACAATGCAGCAAGTTACTTGCCCGCATCCACCAGGCGGCCCGCGGTCCGCGTGGCCCAAGGGGCTAGGGGCATGCTTGCTCCAGCGGCGCCAAATATGACCGCACACAGAGCGGTGCCAGCATGCGGCCTTCGTAATTCCGAGACCGACGCTGCAATTGTTCGCGCCGACAATGCGCACCTCGACATCCGAACGCCACTGCGCCCGCGCGCGCGCGCGAAGCATCGTTCGCCAACGCGCGCGCGTGCGACACAGTGGCGTTAACATGAGAGTGGGGATCGTGCGCGCTGAAAGATTCGCTTCGGCCCCGTGGGCAACACGGCTTCCTGCAATCTTTTACCCAGTATGCACGCGCACTGCGCGTCGGACGTGCACTGGGAGTGCCAGCGCCGCGTGGTAGGTTGAAAGAAGCCCGAGTGGAGCACGCCAAGGTTTCAATCGAATGCCCAACAACTCATGGGACGTCCGTCGCGCCGATTAGACAGGCGCGCCATGGAGCCGCTTTTGCGCTCGCAGCAAGGGGCGCACGGCCGCAGGCTTGGCAGCCGCTGACGACAGACCCCACAGACAGGACGGCTGCAGACTAGGACGCTGCGCGCCGAAGCCGCGGCCGCAAGCTCAGCCGCCGCGCGCCGCCTTCGGTTGTTCCTTCCGTCCGCCCGTCCGTCCGCGTCCGCCCGTCCGTCTTATTCCGCCCGTCCGTCCGTCCGCCCCCGTCCGCCCGTCCGTCTGTTCGTCCGCCCGCGCGTGTCCGCCCGCCCGTCCGACCGCCCGTGCCCGCCCAGACTGCACAGGCTCAGCGGCCGCGGCCGCATGCACCGCAAGGCCGCCGCAACCGCATGCAGCAGCAACCGCCAGGAGCGCACGGCCACAGGCTTGGCCGCCGCCGACGAGAGCGCGGGGGACCCGACACAGCGGGGGATCCGACGCGGGGATCCGACACGGGGGACCCGACACGGGGGGCCCGACACGGGGGACCCGACACGGGTGATCCGACACGGATGATACGACACGCGGGGGGCCCGACCCGCGAAGGGTCCGACGCGCGGGGTGCCCGACACGGGGGATCCGACACGGGGGATCCGACGCGCGGGGCCCGACGCGGAGGACCCGACACGGGGGGGCCGACACGGGTGATCCGACAATGGCACGGGTGATCCGAGACGGAAGATCCGACACGGGGGGCCAGACACGGGGGATCCGATACGGGGGATCCGACGCGGGGGGCCCGACACGGGGGATCCGACACGGCGGGCCCGACACAGGGGTCTGACACGGTGGTTCTGTCACGGGGGGTCCGACACGGGGGATCCGACGGGGGGGGGTGCACGGGGGATCCGACACGGGGATCCGACATTGGGGGGTCCGACGCGGGAATCCGACACGGGGGGTCCGACACGGGGGATCCCGCACGGGCGGTCCGACACGGAGGGCCCGACGGGGGATCCGACGAGTGATCTGACGCGGGGGTCCGACGGGGGATCAGATTGGTGATCCGACGGGGGGTCAAGCGGTGGATCCGACACAAGACCCGACGGAAGATCCGACACGGGTGATCCGACACGGGGGACCCGACACGGGGGATCCGACACGGGGGATCCGACACGGGGGAGGGGGGGGGGAGACACGGGGGGCCATAAGGGATCCGACACGGGGGCCCGACGCGGTGATCCGACACGGGGGGCCCCCCACGGGGGGCCCGATAAAGGGGATCCGACACGGGGGGTCCGACGCGCGAGGTCTGGCACGGGGGATGCGACACGGGCGACCCAACATGCAATACGGCTGCAGA
This sequence comes from Prorocentrum cordatum, assembly GCA_963575745.1. NCBI lineage: Eukaryota > Dinophyceae > Prorocentrales > Prorocentraceae > Prorocentrum > Prorocentrum cordatum. The sequence goes on along the minus strand of CAUYUJ010016099.1, from coordinate 8,480 downwards.
CTAGCGACTAGTGACTAGGACGCTGCGCGCCGAGGCCGCGGCCGCAGGATCAGTCGCCGTGCGCCGTCTTCGGTTTGTCCGTGCGTCCGTCCGTCTGTGTCCGTCCGCCCGTCCGTTTCATTCCGCCCGTCCGCCCGTCCGCCCGTCCGTCCGCCCCCGTTCGCATCTCTCACGCACACGCACACATGCACGCGCATTCTCCTCGCACACAAGCTTTACACACAACGCGCACATCCCGCAAGGGTTACGCGTGGTTTACCCAAGGCCCGCCAATGATTTGTCTGAGGGCCGCCCGTGTGCTACGAATGGAGCGCGCACGCGTTCGCGCGCCGTGCGTTGCACAGGCCGAGAGGAAGGGGCGCGGTATGCCATGGGAGCGACTCGGGTGCTGCGTGGTGCGGCATCGCGTGTTTCTGGGGGAACCCAGCGGAAGGCGTTAAGTACCCCAGGGGGCAGGGCATTGGCAAATCTGCGTTAGGCCATGGAGGGGCAGTGGGCTTGCCATGTGAGTTGTTCGAAAGGCTTCGGGTATGCCATCGGTGTTGCATGAGCATTCCAGCGGTGGGCCATGCGTAGTCCGTGGGAAATATGCTGGGCGGTCTTCGGCCTGACCAGGTCGGGGATGGGCAGGCACTGCCTTGGCTATGGGCACGATGCGGCATGGCCGCACCGTGGGTGTGTGACAGAGCACGCAATGAGTCGGCCATGACTAGGCTATCTGCTGGCCAGGTGTAGGCCATGGGCGGGCCGCCTGTGTGTGTGAGCGTGTGTGTGTGTGTGTGTGTGTGTGTGTGTGTGTGTGTGTGGGTGTGTGTGGGTGTGCGTGCGTGTATGTGTGGTGGTGGTGGGCGGGGGGGGCTCTGGGCGTGCCAGGCGTAGCCCAATCATACAAGGCTGGCCATGGCGGATTCTAGAGCAGGGCTCCGTGCGACAGCATGGGGGCAATGTTTTAGGCCATGCGTACGCCGTCAGTATGCAATGCGTTGCGCATGGTTTGGGGCATTGTCTGGCATGAGTGGTCCGCAGACAGGCCATGGGCAACGGTCATGCCTTCGAAAACCATTGGCCGCCCATTGTCATGCCACGGGTACGCAATGGGCGCGGAATGAGTAGAGCATGCCTAAGTCACGGGCGCGGCATGTACAGACCGCGACCGCCCCAGCGAGAGACGGCGCGCATGCTTTCGCACGACCATGCGTTGAACATTGATCTGCGGTTCATAGACCGCGGGCGCCGTATTGGACAGGTCGTGGCAGAACCCGCACCGCCCACAACGAAAGAGTCGGCGCCCTCAGCGGCCTCCGTTTGGATGTCCAACGTAATATCCAGCTCTCACGTGCTAGCCAATTGGCGCATCGCACTGAGCGCGTGCGCGCGCACGCGTGTGGAGATGCCTGCGTTACCCACAATCGAATAGCCGCCGCGCTGGCGGTGCAACTAAAGTGGTCCCGTCGCGGCTGCTGCCTGGGCTCCCAGCCGAACGGAAGCTTATCACATGGGAGACACCTGGTGCGGTGCGGCGTGCGCACGCACCTCGCAGATTTTGTTCCAACTCGCGGTCGCGAGGTTGCGCCCCTCGCGCATTAACATCGCGCTCGGGCTCCCGAGGCCGAAAGGCCCCCGTGCGTTATCGAGCGGTAGCGTTCCAGTGGCCACGGACCTTTGCATATGCTTACAGGTGCAGGAGGAAAAGGAGGAGGATGAGGAGGAGGACGAGGAGGTGGAGGACGAGGAGGAGGAGGAAAAGGATAACGAGGAGGAGGAGGAGGAGGACGAGGAGGAGGCGGAGGAGGAGGAGGAGGAGGCGGAGGAGGAGGAGGAGGGGAGGAGGAGGATGAGGCTACAAGCCATCGTACATTACGTCGCGGGCACGCTCCCGAGGCCGCAATCCCGCGTAGATGTCGCCCCGATCCCCCCCCGAGTCCATAGTTCACTTATGTTGCTAGTGTGCGCTTTGGGTATACATGTAAGTCGTGATTTGGGGCACTTGGTGCATAACGGCATTCGTGTATTTGGTGCTCGCTGATTAGTGCGTGCCCTCAGGTGTGCATAATGCTGTGGGTACTCCCAATGGCCTTAGCGTGAATAGCGTGATCGTGGCAAGCCGTGTTGGTGGCGTGCTCATTGGTATGTGCCGTCTGGATAGCATTCAAAATCGTATGTATGTGGTGTTATGAGGGCCGTGCTCATAGTGTTGTTTTTGGTCTTAGTGTGCAAGTTCTTTACTCGCTTAGTGCGTCTAGCGCACAGGAACATCGTGCTGATGGGGGCAAGCCTCGCCGCCTGTGCTTTGCCAGCGCTAGAACTCTGCAACAAAAGCCAAGCCCGCCGCCGAGACAGAATGCCAACTCAGAAAGGCGGAGAGAAGGGCTCGTATGATGAGGGATCGAGTGTGTATGACCAGGGAAAGGCGGTACGAACGATGAAGGGTGACGGAGGAGGCGGGAGTGGAGAGAGAGAGAGAGAGAGAGAGAGAGAGAGAGAGAGAAGGGGGAGGGAGGAGGCAGAGAGAGAGAGATAGGGCGAGGGAGAAAGGAAGAGGAGGGGATCGAGAGAGGTAGAGAGACATAGAGCGAGCTGAAAAGTAACCTGGGGAGAGATTAAATACCCGATGAGACGCATAAGGAGGCAGATGAGCACTGGCTACCTACAAACAAAATACACGTTGGATCGCACGCGGCGCCATGGTTGAAGGCACCGTCGTAGTACACTTGAGGTAATACCAACCAAGCTCAGGACACGATTCGAAGGTCGAATGCATCACGCCACCAAGCCTTATGTTGAGGTACCACTGCGAATCTCACATGACAAACTGTCAGCACCAACGCCAGCTCTGTCAGCCATCGGCCAAACTTAAAATCGTAGATCGTTGATGTCTGTGGCGCCAACGCTGTGGAAGCCTCTGTAGGTGGAGTTCACGCCGAACCGCTGTGAGAGGCCTTGCCCTTGGCGTCGGTGCCCTCCCCCCAATCCTCGACGTAGGAGCTGAAAACCTCGAAGGTCATCTTGTACGTCAGCTTGTGTCCCACGCTGCTCATGGGCTTGCAGCGGTCGTGCATCACGAGGAAGTACTTGCGCCACTTCTCGGGGATGCTCCCCCAGGTCGGGAACTCGCCCACGCTCTGGAAGTGGACGAACTCCTTGAGCTCGGCTGAGGCCCCAGTGTTGCCACGAGGGGTGGGCAAAGGGGGCTTTGCTTGCGAGGCCGAAGGGCCCTTGTCCAAGGCTGCCGCCACCTTCGACTTGGAGAGCGGCTCTGGTGCTGGAGGCGCAGGCGGTGTTGGCGTCCGTGATGGCGGCGGGTCGGCGTCCCGAAGGGCCACCTTCTTATCTGGCCGAGCTTTGGAAACGATGTTCTGATCGACGTGGGTCTTCAGCAGCTTGGGCCGCAACCAAGCAGGGTCGGCGGCGGCCTGTTTTGGTGGAGAGCTCATTCTCGCCACCTTGGTCGGTCTCTCCTCCAGGACCTCGGCGCACGCGTCCTTGAACGACTTCTTGATGGAGTGGTCCGTCTCAGCTGGTCCACCACTTCCTGAACTGAACTCGGCTGGCGGATGCATCGCTCCGCTCTGGGCGTTCGCCTCCAGCTGCGCGGGGAACTCCTAGGTCAACTTGGAGTCTATCGTCGATCCAATCCCCCCTCTCCCCCCTCTGTTGCCGCCCCCCCCCCTCCCCCAAAAGGGAGGGGGAGGGGAAGGTGAGGGAAATGGCGGATTGGATTCGGGACGAATCCAAGGTGTCACGCGGTGGAGGCTGCAGCGCCACCGATTTGCCAAGCGATTGCGTGATCAACGGGTCCTGGCTATCGGCGTCGTACTCCATGGGTAGCTGCGAATCTGCGACTTCCCAGACCTCACCAACCCACTGCTGCTGGGTCATGGCTGTGCTGTTGGCGCTGGTGTCAGTGCCGCAGAAAGCGGAAAGGGCGTGGCGGCTAGCGCTGGCGTCGGTGCTCCTTGATAGTAAGTTTGAGCCAACATGTTTACGGACCTAGGTGTTGAGAGATACTACAATGACAACTTCTGCAATGGGACTCTACCGATTAGACAGTTCGTAACCCTACAACGCTCCCAATACACGGGGATCTACAAACACAACGTGTTTACGATATATTTCTCAATGTCGTGCTCTGCCTATATTCCACATTGCTGGGCCATGTGCTACCATTGATACAAGATGCGGCACTAGTATGACAATCGTACTCTACTCCAACGTCTTCAATACCATGCGGGCCCAATTTGTCGATGATGTATGATACCTATCAGTGCCGTGCACAAACAAGCTAACATATTACAGTGTGCATCTTATTGTCCCGTGCTCGAACCTACCATTGCTCTACTTTGCTCAGGCGATCTTGGGCCGTCTTGGGGCAGTATTGGGCAACGGCAACCCACATTCTTATTTCAGGAGAGGCATTGCAATAACACCGCCCGTATTGGAATTATATTGCGAGTCTATCGGGCCGTCTTGAGGCGATATTGGACCGTATTGGAGCTCTCTTGGGCAACAGCGGACCAACGCGTTATTGCAGGAGAGGCATTGGCATGGGCATTTTATCGCCCGTCTTGGGAGATTATCTTGGGGATGTTTTAGGGGCCGTCGTGGTGGGATGTTGGAACGCTCTTCCTCCTCCTCCGCCGCCGTCGCCCTGAACCCCCCCCTCCTCCTCGTCCTACTCCTCCTCCTCCTCCTCCTCCTCCTCTTCCTCCTCCTCCCTCCTCCTCCTCCTCCTCCTCCCTCCTCCTCCTTCCTCCTCCTCCGCCGCCGTCGCCCTGAAACTGAGGGCGCGCCCTCCCGCCAGGTGGCCGGTAAGCTCTGCCCCTGGCGGCCCTGGCGTCTTGCCAACCGCGCAAAACGGAAACGGAGGAGGATAAGGGAGAAAAGGAGCAGGAGGAAAAGGAGGAGGAGCAGGAGCAGGAGCATGGGGACCACGACCGTGACGACGACGCACGACGTGTATGGATGCATGATGGATGCATGTTTTTTTTGTTTTTGCAAGCGCAGGCCTGAGAAGTTGAACGTAAGAAATCATGGACAACGGTCGGGCTCCTCGGGCTCGCCCTCGCGAGCGTCTCTCTCGCATCGAAACAGAACTGCGGCTGCAGGCTTAGTGACATGCTCTTGCCGAGCATCACGCCTGCTCTGTAAATCTCTCAAGAAATTCTTTTTGTGATTGCGTGACACCCTGCTTGGTTCATCAAATCCCAGATATGAAAGCAGGAAGCCGAGAGGTCTGCCCTGTTGCGGCAGGGCACCAGACATTGACGCATGTGAAGTCCGAGTGATGAGGCATCTCGTCGTACATCTGTTGCACACCGCATTGAACTCTGCACGCGCTGGGTAGTATGTGATGTGGCCGCCAGGCACGTAATATGTAACTGGCTCAACTGGCGGTGCAGGCGGAGGCGGAGGCGGATCTGGAGGTGGAGGCGGAACATCAGGCCCGCCCTCTGGTCCTTCATCCGCCGAGCTCTCGTGCATGTCGCTGGGGGCTGATGGTGGATCTTCGTATTCAACTTCGCCAACATCATCCAACAAGGCGCCGCCAATATCGGCGTCAGCACCCGCACCCACATCAGATCCTTCCACATCATTGTCGCTACCATCGTGGTCAATGTATTCTTGGGGGTCGAACGAGAAAGTACAACGCCCAACTTTCTGCTTCCATGGATTCCACAATTCGACGGCCCCACCAACCGATACCCGCTCGACCTCAATGGTACTGGGCGTGACATCAGGGACTGCCTTGGTCGACTCCACAATTTTGAATATCACCATATCCCAACGCCTCTGAGGGCTCACATCTTTGAACACTTTCCAGAAAGTTGACGCTCGACCCTCTGTAATTAAGACATGCCTGGAATTGACAAAATCCTCGATGGTCGCAGTTGGATCTGGCACCTGCTCAAGCAAACGCACGTGGTGCCACAACACATAAGCTGGTTTAAACGACATGTGCCCTACGTGCAACCACATCAAGTCCAAGGGAGGCGTCTCAGGTGGTGGTTCGGCGACCTCGTGCGCTTTCGTGGCCCCGATGAACAAGGCCACAAAACCGCCCTGCACCAGCTCCTCTCTCTCGTTGGCGTTACCTTTTACGTGTGCCAACAAACCAAGCCTCGCCTTCCTTGCTATATCATCAACGTGGCTCGAACCACCACTGTGGCAAAGACACATACCTGCAAACCGACACCGTGACAGGCGAACTGGCTTCACTTCGGGAAGCGCTACATCACCCAACTCACGGTGCAGGTGATCCCACTGGCCACGCAACTTATGCAAGGCCGTCTGTGATATCTGGAGCGACCGATCCAGTGAAAGGAAACGACCTGCAGAGATAAGAGCCTCGGTGGGCTCAACAAGTACATGATGCAGCACTCGGCCGTCGTCGCAAAGGTGGCTTGGCAGCGGGTGCAAATTCCTGCGCCATGCGTCCAAAGCAGGCACAGCTCGCAAGAGCGTGTCCAGCGATCCTTGGCCCGCATCGCTATGGTACTCGGCGTCGCGGAGGATCTTGTCCTGGGGCGCACGGGCATTCTCTCCCTCATTCCATGTTGTTCGAGTGGGGCGGTCGGAATGTGAATAGTGGCTGCGTGGTAGTAGCTTGTAGTATTAGTTCTATGTGGCTTAGTCGCCGTATTATGTGTAATACCCCGCCCCTCCGCTGATGGGAGGCGTGCGATGAGCCTTGTGAATAACACGACAGGTATTGCACATGATGATGATGTCGTTTGCAGGAGTAGTGCTACTACTACCATTGATATGCTACTAGTGATGTGATGATGACTCCTACGATCGCTACTGCCAACTATCATGACCAATACAGTTTGCACAACTACTACTAGCGCCACTAATCTCAATTAGTGCTACTAGCGTCACGAATGCCAAGTAATACAACATTGCGCCACTAATGCCAACTAGTGCTAAATGACCAGGGGGGGCAACCTCACTTAATCACCCGAGACGGCTGGGGGGCAAACTACATGTTGGATTGATTCTGGCAGGACGCGTCGGGGGGCACGCATCTTACCCAAAGGGATTGTGTGATATCTCGTGTATGAGCGATGTGTTCTTGCAAGCTCACATACAGAAACTAGAGTGCGCTCTTGTGGTGGATCGTCCTACGACTGTTGTGTTTCTGGCGAGTTGTTCATTGAGGGGAGCGTTTTTTGGGAACCAAACTTATATTGGAACGCCATCTGCAGCTCCAGCCAAATGAACAGCTACACTCGCATGGATCATGGCGCCGACCCCCCTCCCCACAAGTGGGTCACATTTGGCAGGGCGCCGCCGCCAGGCCATCCAGAAACGAGCGTGGCCGTTCATTGGTTTGGAGTGCGTGGCTGGCGTTGCCACCCCAAGTTTTCAAGAAGCCCATCCTTGCGGGAAAGCACGGTCCTTTCCACAGCGGACTCGGCCTTCAGCTCGGACTTCAATCGCAACACGTTCTGCCAGGAGTCAGGCCCATGGAAGGGCCCAGCACGGATCTCGGCGCTGGTGGGGGCGCCGTCAACATCCGCACGGGCTCGGACGTCCATCACATAAGCAGTCTGGTTTTGGCGGGCCACAGATGCACGAGCTCGTTCCCGATCCCTGCTCGTCGGTCCGCAAGCCCGAGCATCGCCTAAGACGAGACCCCCACCCCCGCATTTTTCAAACACTCCGAGCCCGTCGTGCTACCAGAAGGGGGAGGACCAGGGACAGGTTGAGGGCCTCCTTCCTTTCCTATCCTCATCCTCCCTCCTCTCTCCTACCCCTCGTCTGCTCCACCGTCCTTGTCTTCCTCCTCCTACCCTGTCAGCGTTTGGTTCAAGCTCCGATCTATCTGACATCCGACCCCGCGCTGGCGGATGGAAGGAACGAGCTAGAAAAGGGCACGGGGTGGCTTTTGCGTTCCCTTGCAAAGCATTAGCCCCGCGTCGAGGGCGATGCTAATGCGCGCCGATCCCCGAGCGCGCAGATAGCCAGACTGCCGACGTCCCCTAGCCTCCCACAGCGGAGCGAGAGAAAGAGAGGACAGCGAGAAGGGGGGGCGCACTATGCGGGAAAGGCCGAGGGACCCCAACATCGCCCTCACGGTGGCTCTCCCCCTCCCTATATCGTTCCTCCACCTCCTCCCCCGTGTTCCGATCGGCAGAAATTTACTGCGTTGCCCATGCACACACGGACTGGAATGTTTGAAAAAGGGAATCGCCTTCTCGGTGCTTCTTTGTCGCTGCACGCCCAGCTTCTACCAAGCGTGCCCACTCGTCCGAATCCCTCGGGATAGCAGCATGCGAAGCAGCAAGGGCGTGAAAATCAGCGAACACTCCTGGACCAGTGTTGTTGCTCACGTGCGTTCTCCAAGTACCACCGCCTCCACGAAGCCTCTTCGACGGAGGCCCCTGCTCCTGATCATCATTGCCCTGGTTCTCCAGAGCACCATGTCCGTCAGCACCTTGTGGAAACAGGATGTTCCCGAACTTCTCTGCGTAGACGCG
>CAUYUJ010016098.1:105000-295929 GCA_963575745.1 Prorocentrum cordatum | reverse complement strand
TCGTCCGCTGTCGTCCGCTGCCGTCCGTTGTCCGTCCGTCCGTCGTCGTCCGTCGTCGTCGTCGTCGTCCGTCATCGTCGTCGTCTGTCGTCGTCCGCCATCGTCGTCGTTCGTCGTCGTCGTCGTCCACCGTCGTCGTCGACCGTCGTTGTCCGTTGTCGTTTTCGTCGTCCGTCGTCGCCCGTTCGTCGTCGTCGTCGTTGCCCGTCGTCGTCGTCGTCGTCCGTCGTCGTCGTCGTCCATCATCGTCGTCGTCGTCGCCGCCCCTCCTCGAATTCGTCGTCGTCGTCGTGTCGTCTTCGTCGTCGTCGTCATCCGACGTCGTCGTCCGTCGTCGTCATCCGACGTCGTCGTCTGTCGTCGTCGTCGTCGTCGTCGTAGTCGCCCGTTGTCGTCGTCGTCGTCGTCCGTCGTCGTCGTCGTCGTCGTCGTCGCCCGGCATCATTGTCGTCGTCCGCGGTCGTGGTCGTCTGTAATCATCGGTGTCCGTCTGTGGTCATCGGTATCCGTCGTCGTTGTCGGTGTCCGTCGCGTCGTTCGCCCCTGGTCGTGGTCGTCCGTGGTCGTCGGTGTCCGTCGTCGTCGTCGTCGGTGTTCGTCGTCGTCGACGTCGTCGTCGTCGTCTTCTCCTCCTCCTCCTCCTCCTCCTCTTCCTTTTCTTCCTCTTTCTCCTCCCTCTCTTTTTTCCCCTGGCTGACATGCTTGCTCAAGGCCGTCGAAGATCGAGGCAAGGCGCTGTTGGGCGTTTTCGGTGAACTTTGGCCGTCGCCGGCTTCCAGGAGCCCAGGGGCCTACTGGGGCTTCGCGGGGGACACTGCCTGGCTAGCCCCGACATTGCCCTGGCGCAGCTCCCATGCCGCGCCTTCACGCACAACGAGTTTGGAGAATTTGTCGCCCCCTGGCTCCCAGCAGCTCCCTCTAAACAGCGGCCAGGAGGAGGAGGAGGAGGAGGAGGAGGAGGAGGAGGAGGAGGAGGAGGAAATGAGGGGAGGGGGAGGAGGAGGAGGAGAGAGGAGGAGGAGGAGGGGAGGAGGAGGAGGGGGGGAGGGGAGGAGGAGGGGGGAAGAGAGAGGGGAGCGTGGAACGGCCTGTCCCCGGGGAGGAGAAAGCCCACGACCACGGCGGGACGATGGGAAGAGCGAGGCGGGAGGGCAAGGGGGGGAGCGAGGAGGAGGGAGGGGACGGCTGGGGCTGGATGGAGGCAGAAAGATGAGGCGGAGGAGAGGAGAGAGGAGGACTAGGTAGGAGGAGGAGGAGGAGGAGGAGGAGGAGGAGGAGGAGGAGGATGCATGGGAGGATGAGGAGGATGATGAGGAGGAGGAGGAAGGGGGGATGGAGGAGGATGATGAGGAGGATGAGGAGGAGGAGGAGGAGGAGGAGGATGGGGAGGATGAGGAGGAGGATGAGGAGGACGGTTGGGGATGGAGGCAGAACGAGAAGGCGGAGAAGAGGAGGAGGAGGAGGAGGAGGATGAGGAGGATGAAAAGGAGGATGAGGAGGAGGAAGGGGGGAGGAGGAGAGCGCTGGACCCCACTGGCGCGCGTCGCGCGCCAGGGAGGGGGGATCTGCGCCGAGTCAAAAAAACTCGCTCGGACCTCAGAAACATATGTTTGCGCATGTGCTTATGTTTCGAGTACTTCCGCTACCAACTACAGCATGCGGGAAACATGTGCTGGCCTTCTTGAACTTCGCACGGAACACGCCAGAATTCCCGTGCGGACGGCGGATCTTGCCCCACATCACGCGGTACTTCGAGTTCTTGACCTGTAAAGGCAGGGGCCCGAACTCGTAGGCGTCAATGGCGGAGCAGCCAAAACGGGTGTATAAACAACGCACTAATGACGTACCGGTCCGGACGCCTTCGGACATGCTGTGGTCTGGTGATGAATACTCGCAAGCCCTGTGGCCCCCCTTCCGCTGCCTGGGGCTGCCCGCTCCAAGATCTTTAAGATGCCGTCTGCAACATTGTGCAAACCAGCTTCCCTCACGAGTGGGCTGACGTGGAACAGTGCAACAATCGGTTCGGACATAGTTGGCCACAATTCCATCAACACCATGAGCACATGAGCACTGGAACGATCGCCAGAGTATCGAACCAAGGCACCAACCACACGGACGGATGAGGTCACACGAAACGGCCCATCATGCCCACAAACTTGCAGTCCTGCTTGGGGCTATCAACGACAACTCTGCTGTACTAGAGCTGCGCGTGTGAGGCACAAGCGAGATGGGGAAGCGGAGGGAGGTGAGCCAGACAATCGGAGGCTGGCTGCAGACACACAGTCCACTTTTACGCCCTTGGCCTGGGGACGATCAGGCAACATCGGGACCTCGGATCGATTTGGAGCGAGCGTCGGATCGGGCTGCATGGGCACCGAGTCGGAATCGAATCGGTCGCCAGGGTGCACATCAACGCTCATGCAAGCATCGGGCCGCGTCGACTCGTCGGAATGTCGCCTAGAAATGGGCACTATGGTGTCATGTCCTGGTACGCCCTGAACAATGACCCTCGGAGGGCGTGATCGTTTCACGAAGCGGGCTCCAGGAATCCAGACACCATCCCCGAGACCCCGTCTTCGCCGCGGGCCGCCTCTTGACGGCCCCCTGCAGGGGCCGAATACGTCGCCCAGAGGCCAAAATCTGCCGACCCTTCGGCGTGTGTGAGACGCTGTCGTCGTTTTCGTCGTCATCGCCAGTCCCAAGAAAATTGAGGGACGAACAGAGAAAAGAAACGTCGTAGTTAAATCGATTCCCTTCCATTTTGTCCTTCCCTGACGGGGGGGTAGGGGGGGGGTCAAGTCACCCTCCCCCCCCGCGAGCCGTCCTGCTTTCTCCCACCCGCCCTCCCAACACATGAGTAGCGCCCGAGCCGCAGCGTGTTCAGCGGTAGTGTTTGGATGGGCAGCTAATGGGAACCAGAACAGACCCCATCTGCGCAACGCTGGGGCGAGGTGCGCCAGGTGTGCCAGGCGTGCCTTGCGCGCCAGGTGCGCCAGGCACCCCTGTGGCCCAAGCGTGCTGGGCACGCCCGGTGCGCCAAATGCGCCACGTGATCCACGTGCGCCAAGTGAGCCGCATGCTCCAGCCGCGCCAGGTGCACCACGTTTGGAAAACGCGCAGAATGTGCCAGGTGCGCCTGCGCACGTGACAATAATTGCACATCGGAAAACGTGTCGGCCCCCACCACCCTTGTCGAAAACCAGTGCGCAATCGCGGCGGGGTGGCCATCATAGCGTCTCATGGGCCTGCACATAGCAGGCAATCTGCCAGCACCGCACCCCCGCCGTCCTGATCAAAAACCAGTGCACAGTGATCGCGGGGTGCCCGCGCATGATCCAGATTTTGTTTCGAAATGCATGTTGCATTTTTTGTCAAGGATGCTGAAGACCCCGCCGTCCCTGCAAAAAACAATACAAAACGATCGCGACCCCCCCGATCATGACCCAAGATTTTGTGCCCCAAAGTGGATTTCACCTGGTTTTTTGAGAAGGGTGGTGGGGGGTGCCCTCCTTGGTCATGGTTGGCTGCCAGTCGCCTGGGGGAGGGGGTATTTATTAACAGAGACCAATGATAATGGGGGGGGGTTTAAGCAAGGGCTCCCAACTTCGCGCTTCGCGCTGCGCGAAGTGCGAACAACTTCGCGCTCTCGCGCCGCCTCCCAGGGGAGAAGAGGAGGACGAGGAGGGATCGGAGCCGAACCGCGAACCGCGAATAACCCCGCGCCCTCGAGGGCGCCCTTGGATAATGGCGGGGGGTCAGACGGGGGGGTCCCAAGTCAGGTCAGCTTAACACCCCCCGGGGGTCCTGGCGGGCTCTGGGGCGTGGCCCCACCTGTGGACAAACGAGGGTGACGGGAAAGGGGCTCCCCCTTTGGGGGGGCCGGCCCTGGTCCCGGCCCTGGCCCCGACCCCGGCCGTGGTCCCAGGGTCCAGGGAAGGGATCCCGAGGACTGGGGTTAAGTCGGGCGTGTCCCCCGACACGGGGATTTTGAACAAAAGATTTAAAACAAATGCCCCAAAACTGCCCCCAAAATGGCCAAAAAGTGATCGAAAAAGAATCCCCTGACTATTTTTTTACTATTTTTGGATGTTCCCCCCGTAGAGGGACAGGTCCGGCTCAAGACTGGGGGGAGGTCTTGCCTTCAGGATCGGCGGCGCCAGCCGCAAGGCCTCCACCATCCTGGGGAGACAGCGTCCGACGCTGTCTTCTGTTCCCGAAGCCTCCAAGGCCGCATGCGAAGCTCACCGTGCTATGACCGTGTTTCGGGGACCACATGCGAACCCTACCCCAACCCCCCCACGATTTCCAAGGGGGGGGGGGGTAGGGCTAGGGCTCGCACGTGGCCCCCTAGTGTTTCCTCCTGCCTCCTCCCCCGCGGCCGCTCTTCCGCACTGCGTTGGCCCGCGGGCTGCTCCAGACCGACCGCGGTGTGGCCCACATCGCTGCGACAAACACGGTTTGTGCCGCGACGCGGACATCTGGACATCTGGACATCTGGAAATCTGGACATCGAGCGCATGTTCTGGACATCTGGAAATTATTTGGCAACATGCTTCCTCTCCATGGATCGTCCTCCACAACGCTAAAGGTCTGGGAGCGATGGCACTGCCACCTCAAGCATCATCGGCCGCATCACCGCCGCAGACCGGGCCCGCGGAATGACAATACGCGGCGAGGCGTGGCCAGTGCTCTCTCCCAGGCGCAAGTGCTCCTCTCATCACCCTGCACCAGCCCAACCGGCGAGACTGACAGCCGTGCGTTCGTGACGAATGAAATCCGCCGACCCCTTGGGGTTCATCGGCGTGTGAAATGTTCCCCCTCCCCAAACCCCTCCCCCGGGAGCCCGGTCCGGTCGATTTGGAGGAGGGGGGGGGGTCCCCTCGGATGCCCCGGACGGCCCGGGACGGGAGCGGAGGTGCCAGCCGCTCCCGAAAATCGTGCAAAACCTTTGGAAAATCGTGCACGGACTCCTCTGGTGGCCTCGAAATGGCTCTTGGACGCCAAACGAGCGCTCCAAGACGCTCACGGTGGCCCAAAGACGGGCCACGAGGCGTCCTAGGTCCCAACGAGCGGCCCCGAGTGCCTCCAAGATGCGTTCCACGAGGGTCCCTCGACGCAAAAATTTGCCCATTCCCATCGTGAAACGTACATTTTTCACAAATTCGGCGTGGGGCCTTTCCGATGCTCCCCGACGGCCCAAGAGGCCCCCAAACCCGCTCCCAGACGGCCCCAGAAGCCTCGCAGAGGGTCCCCCACAGACCCCTCGAGGGCCCGACGACGGGCCAACAGGCGTCCAAGACGGCCCACGAGGGCTCCGAAAACGGCCCGAAGAGCGCTCCAGGAGCGCTCCGAGTGGCCTCCACAAAGCTCCACATGGTCCCAGACCGTCCAAGAGCGATCAAAAACATCGACGACGGCCTCCCGACGGCTCAAGAGGCCCCCCAAGACGCCCCAAGGGGCATCCAAGATTCGCCCCAAGAGGCCCTCCAGACGCAAAAAATCGCCCGTTCCCTTCGTAAAACGTATATTTTCCACACGTGCGCCTTTTGGGGTGTCCCCCGCTCCTGGACGGCCCCAGAGCCCCCCAAACCCGCTCCCAGACGGCCCAAGACGCCTCCAAGAGGGTTCCCCACATAGCCCTCGAGGGCCCCACGACGGGCCAACAGGCGTCCAAGACGGCCCAAAAGGGCTCCGAAAACGGCCTCGAGAGCGCTCCAGGAGCGCTCCGAGTGGCCTCGAAGAGAGCTCCACATGGCCCCCGACGGTCCCAGAGCGATCAAAAACACTGACGACGGCCTCCTGACGGCTAAAGAGGCCCCCGAAACGCCCCAAGAAACATCCACGATGCGCCACAAGAGGGCCTCTAGACGCACAAAATCGCCCGTTCCCTCCGTGAAACGTATACCTATACGACCACCCTGCGGGTGATAAGGAGGTGAGGGGGGAGGGGGAACCAACGTCTCACTCAATCGATCTCGCTATCTATCTCACATTCGATCTCATTATCGATATCACTATCGATCTCGCTATCGATCTAACCATCGATCTCACACTCGATCTCACAATGGATCTCACATTCGGTCTCACATTCGGTCTCACTGTCGATCTCACAGTCGATCTCACTATCGATATCACAATCGATCTCGCAATCCATCTCACATTCGGCCTCACTATCAATCTCACTATCGATCTCACAATCGATCTCACAATCGATTTCACACTCGGTTTTACATTCGGTCTCACTATCGGTCTCACAAACGATCTCATTATCGACCTCACAGTCGATCTCACTATCGATATCACAATCGATCTCGCAATCGATCTCACATTCGGCCTCACTATCAATCTCACTATCGACCTCACAATCGATCTCACAATCGATTTCACACTCGGTTTTACATTCGGTCTCACTATCGATCTCACAAACGATCTCATTCTCGATCTCACAGTCGATCTCACTATCGATATCACAATCGATCTCGCAATCGATCTGACACTCATCATCACCATAATCAATCATCATCATCACCATCATAGTCATCATCATCGGGACACCATAATCAGCATCATCAATCATCATCAACACCATCATCATCGGGACACCATTATCATCATCATCTCATCATCATCCTCAACATCGTCATCATCATAAGCATCATCATCACCATCATCATCATCGGGACACCATCATCGTAATCATCATCATCAACGAACTAATCATCATCATCATCATCATCATCATCATCATCATCGTCATGATCATCATCGGGACACCATCATCATCGACATCATCATCATCAACGTCATCATCATCATCATCATCATCATCGGGACACCATCATCATCATCAACATCATCATCATCATCAACATCATCATCAACATCATCGTCATCGGGACACCATCATCATCAACATCATCAACGTCATCATCATCACCACCATCATCACCATCATCACCATCATCATCTCACAATCGATCTGACTATCGATCTCACAATCGATCTCACTATCGATCTCACAATCGATCTCACATTCGGTGTCACTATGGATATCACAATCTATCTCATAATCGACGTCATCATCATCAACATCAACATCAACATCATCATCATCATCATCATCATCATCATCGCCATCATCAACATCATCATCATCATCACCATCATCACCATCATCATCATCATCATGATCATCATCATCATCACCATCACCATCACCATCACCATCACCATCATCATCATCATCATCATCATCATCATCATCATCATCATCATCATCATCCACATCATCATCGGGACACCGACGGGACACCGACGGGACACCAGCGGTACACCAGCGGGACACCGCGCGCCACCGGCAGCCCGGAAGCCTCGTGAAATGCAGTCCTGGAGGCGCAGTAGCTTATATAGGGGTCGGCGGGTGTGGCGTAAGCCTATAGAATCGAGTGCGGGGCCTAGCACATTCCCTGTTTTATATTTGTACTTCCTGCAAGGGAGGAAATTCCCCCGCCCCCCCCAAAAAAACGGGGCCCCACGAATCCGTGGCTCCGAGGGCCCCCTGGACGCCCCTGCATAAGGTCCCCTGGGCTTCCCGGGTCTCCTAGAAGCCCTTACTGGGCCTACGCACCGGACCCAAATCAGTGAGGAGGGCGGCCGAACGGCCCCGCGAGAGCCCCAAGAGGCCCCAGACACCCACCAGACGCCCGACTATAGCCCAAAGAGACCTCTTCAGAGGCATTTGAAACCCAAGCAAACATTGATTTCCAATGTTTTTGTTGCATGATTTGAGGGAGTGCTCTGCTCTTCGGTCAGCCGGGCGTCCGGGACCGCCCACAAAAATCATCGCCCCAAAACTACCTCAACGGGCTTGCAGGCAGTGGAACAAAGAGCCCCAAGACGGCCCGGCAGGGCCCCAAGATGGCCAGAAGAGAACCCCATGACAGCCCAAAATGGCCCGAAGACGCCCCCCGAAGCATTCCAAATCGTGACCTGGTCGTTCGGGGAGACCGCGGTTGAAAGCAGGCTGGTTCGAGGAAGACCCCAGAGACCCCCAGAAGCAACCCAGGAGGCCTCCAGAAGGCCCCAAAATAGCCCCGAAACGCTTTCTGAAGGCCCGAAACGGCGAAGGAGGATGGTGGCTGATTTGCAGGGTAGGGCAAGAACGAAGAGAAGAAGAGGACACATGGCACACAACGAGCGGCGAAGTCTGAGAAACCAGCAACAAGGAATTGTCGCTAAACTTGCAACGTGGATATTATGGCAAAGGGTTAAAGCTACTGAATCTGTCCGAAATTCGCCCCCCCAAAAAACCGAAAGTTTGCTGGGGAAGTTCGGACTACGTTCGCAAATGTTCGAAAGCAACACGGCCGAATCTGACGCGCCTGCCGCCTCGCCCACGCGGCGCCTGTTCCCCTGGGCCCCCGACACGCTCCGCATGGGTCCACACGTGCACTGCGGTGGAAAAGCTGGCCGGCGCGGCGACAAAGTCGCGCTCGGTTTTGCCGCCCTCTTCTGCGGGCAGCCAGAACGGGCGCGAGCCTGTCGCCAAATCGGCGTCGGGGGGGCACCGCCAGGGCAAGGCGGCGGATATGTCCAAATGGTCACTCATGCTTTCAAGCTTTTCCCAAAAGGTTCTCTGAACACCCCTGGATAATTCTAGGCGGACGTCTTTGTGACACCTGGACCAAAACATCATTTTCAGATTCTCGAGTCAACGCCCACCCCCACCCCGTCTTCGCCCCCTCAACCCGCCCCGGGCCTTGCTCAAAACCAATAAGCGACCTGCCCTCCTTCCGCCACGCATCTCTCGGATCCGTCATTTACCCTGTCGTGTTGCCCTACCTCCACGTTTACCCCGTCGCATTCCTTTTCCGGGATCCAGGCCTAGGATATACGGCGAAAGAAGGTCAGAGCCAAAAGGGACGGGCGAGATCCGAACAGACCGAGGGGGGTCCAACAAACCAAATGTCAACCCCCAGCCGCCCTATAGGTGCCTTCTACTGGGCGCCGCCTAGGCTTCCTGAGGGATTCGGTAAGGATTCCTGCAGGGTACCTGAGGACTCCTGGGACCCAATGGGGAATCCAAAGGCTTCGTGCTGATCTCAGAAAGGAGTCCTGATCCGAAAAAGGATTCATGAAGGATTCACGAAGTATTCGTCAGGCTCCCTGGAACATTCTCAAGAATCCTTTTGGGACTCTTGTGTTCCCCTCAGGCTTATTCGCAGAGATTCCTGGCGATTCCTGATGGATCCCTGAAGATTATGTGGGAATCCTGAATGATTCCTGAAGCATTCTTGGAGGATCCCGCCGAGACCCCTGACGGATTCCAAAAAGAACACCTTCGGTGTCTGAAGGAATCCTGAACAAGTTCCTGAGGATTCCTGCGGGTTCCTCTGGATTTCTTTGAAAAAAATTCCCCAAGGGATTCTGTGAAATTCCGACTGGATACCTGAGGAGCCCAGCAGCCTTCCTGAAGATTCCTGCGGGCTCCTGAGGAGCCTGGGGGACCAAGAGGCAACCGGCTCCAAGAGACCCCTAAGAGGCGCCAAGAGGCCCCCCAGAGGCACCCATGACGCCCCAGTAGGCCTCGGGTGTGTGAGAGAGGACGAGAGAGAGAGAGAGACAGAGAGAGAGAGAGAGGAAGAACAAACAAACAAGCAAAACAAAAAAATGGAAAAAGCCGAGCAAACAATATGTGAGCTCCTGCTCCCAAGCCTTCGGCCTCTCCTCGTCCGCCTCCACCTTCTCCTCCTTGCTGCCTTCTGCATCGTCTTCGTGCTGACAGTTCTCTTCCCCTCCGCCTTCGCCTCCTCCTGCGGCTCCTTCTCCTCCTCATGGACATCACGGGCCTCCTCCAGCTCGCCAAGGAAGCTGCAGATCATACCATGACTTCTGATGCTGCCAGCGCCGCATCCCCAGCCTTTGCCTTCGCCATGGGAACCCTCCCCCCTCCCTCTTTCGCGGGCCTCCTTCTTCGCCTTGTAGACGTACGCGACGCGCTTGCCGAGGTAATACGTGCAGTCGTCCCGCGTCCGCACGCCGTCCACCTCGAGAACGGCCGATGGGGCGTCTCCTCGTCCCTTGCTGCTCCTAAAATGGTGTTCCTTCTTATCGTTCTCCTCCACCCTGTCCTCGTCACTGAATCATCTCCTCCACCTTCTTCATGCTCATTGTCCCCCTTCAGACCCTTTCCTCCTCCAGAAACCTTCTGGAAGCACCCGCAAACCTGAGAATGCAATCGGCAAGCTCGGGATGCCGCAAAAACATATCCTAACGCCTCCCACTCCTGATCTCCAACCCTTCTCCTGCCCACCCTCTTCGCAGCTGCCTTGAGAAGCGTCGTGTTCGGGTATACGTTGGACTTGCTCCTTGGATGGCTCCAAGGGGGAGGATGGAGCGGGGGAGCAAGAGGGGGGGAAGAGTGGGAAGATGAACGAAGAAGGAAGGGGAGGAACAGGGAGAGGACGGGCGGAGGATAGAGGAAAGAGGATGGGAGGAAAGGAACTCATAGGAGAGAGGACGGCGGATGGAGGCGAGGAGAAATAAAAGAAGAGGAAGAAGGAGAAATGGGGGACTGGGGGAAGAAGTGTGAGGAGGAAAACGACGACGTGGGGGCATGTCGTACTTGGATGGGGGAACATGGGAGCACGGGAGGATGGAGGCTCGGCGCGTGGTACCCGGTGTGAACGCCCAACCGGCGCATTGTGCCCGCGCGGTCCAGGTGGCCCTGGGGCGCTGACCCTTGCGAGAGCCCCAGGACATCTGGCAGCTCGGCCGGGCCATGTCTCGCAAGCTCAGCCGAGACTCGGCTCCGTGCTCTCACCCTCAGTGGCAAAGTCAGAACCAGCCGCGAGCACCGAATGTGTGGATGCGAGGCGCCTGGAGCGAGCCACGTCAGGGGCACCCGTGGACCGAGGAAGTGGAAGCCATGACAGTCGTGTCCAGAACCGAGGGATGCACGGGCCCCTTGCCTCGAGGGTTCGTGCTGAAGGACGGATCTGATTGCAGATGCGACGAGCTTTCGGTCGGGCGTGTCCCCCTACTACAGGTGGATTCTGGCCAAACGCATGCTTGACAAGCCGCCCCCAGCCTACCTGGTTTCTCTACTGCATCACACATCCCCCCCCTGTAGAGGCGCAGGCCCGACTCGAGACCAGCCTTGAGGCGTGGGCCCCGAGCTGGTCGATGACTGGTGCTCCTCGCGGCGCGCCCGAGCCCGGGGCATCCGACGATCTGCCGCACGCCACTCGCACGCACCTCCTCGAGCTCTGCCTCGTGGGGCCCGTGGTCGGGCCCCGGGACGACCCAAGGAAAGGCCCCCGACGAGCGACCTGCCACCCCGGGGGAAGGCGCCGCGGCCTCCGGGGGCCCGCCCCGAGACCAGCCTGTGGGGCGTGGGCACGCCCTCCCTGCCGCCGCGCTCCCCCGGCCTCCGCACCGCGGCCTGCGCGGGTGCTCCAGATTTCGTAATAAAAGGGAGGGGGTCTGGACCCTCCAAGACGAACCATTTCAGACCTCCCCCGTGGGAGAACCCTCCAAAACATCGTCCCCAGACCCTCCCAGGCCCTCCAAGATAACCTGGAAGAGACCCCCCCCCCCGAAATGAGACCCCCTCCCTTTTATTACGAAATCTGGAGTACACACTGCCCGGCCTGGGAGGGCGCCCCGGACAGAGGCGAGCTCAACAGTTGAGCAGGGGCCGACCGTCCTTGGCATTCCGATAGTCCTGCCACGGATTGCTCTTAGAACCCAAAAATGTTCTAGGAACGAAAACCATGTTCTTAGAGCATAAACCCGATGTGATAACACAAGACAGTCCCAACCAGAAATGTTGTAAGAACAGTTCGTGGGATCTTAGAAAATTGCTTGGTGAGGCTATAGACGAGCCAGGACGCTTCGACACTGCTTGAAACAGAGAACGGGCCACCCACACGGCAGCGAAGACAGACGAGGGAGAGGAAGCGAAGGCGAGGTTCCTCTTGTAGCCCAGAATGACGCCCTTCGCGTACAGACGCACCGGCTGCTTAGTCGCCGCCTTCTTCGCGACCGCCATCGCGGCTACCTGCCACTCCCGCCGCCCCTTCCGCACCCTGCTCGGCCTGCTTCCTGCAGCCCCGGGGTGCTCCTGCCGCTCTTCTCTTCCGTCCCCACCCCACGAGCCACGATACATGAACTCCCAGAGCCCCGCCAACCCCCCAATACAACTTCTGGAGCATCCAACGCACGCTCCTCCTCGTCGTGGTCCTCTCTCCGTCCTCTCTCTTTCCTCAACAGCTTCCCAATCCCAAGCCAGCTCGCTCCAATCCTCCTCCTCCTCCTCCTCCTCCTCTTCCTCCTCCTCCTCCTCCTTTTGTTTATCATCATTCCTCTCCTCCCCCCATCGCCTCGACATGTTCCATGTATGATGGTTTGTTGTTATCTCTCTCGCTCAATGTCTCTCTCTCGCTCTCGCTCTCGCTCTCTCTCTCTCTCTCCTTCTCTCCCCCTCTCTCTTTTCATTGTGTTTGCTCTCTCGCTCTCTCTCTCTCTCTCTCTCTCCCTCTCTCCTCTCTCAATATCGCGATATAATATAATATATATATATATACACCAGTCATTCCCCCATAATTCCTCATCTTCTGCCTTCTCCCCCACATCCACAGAACCTCCCCCCCATCTGTCAGCCGCCCCTGTACATATCATCATCCCCGCACCCTGTTCCCGTCAACCGTCCTTCTCCTTTTCCTCCCCCCCTCACCCAAATCAACGTACATGATTGATGGCCCTTCGTCCCGTCATTTCAAGACCTCCCCATTTCTTCTCAATAGTTACCTGCCCCCGTCCCCAATGCCCCCTCCCCCGGATCGTCAACATTCGCCCTGATCCGTTTCGAACTACTCCCTGTCATCCCCCTAATTCCCTCATTTTCTTGACCGCATGTCCAAATTTTGGGTGTCCCAAAACCGTGTGGTGACAGACCCGGCGGTGACCTCGAAATCCGCAAAGACCTCACCGCACGGTCCGTCACCACACGGTTTTGGGACCCTGGAGGCTCCAGTCGCCCGAGACATCCTCGGAGAGCGACCCAAGTCCCAAAACCGTGCGGTGACCCCGAATCCCCACCGACTCACCACACGGTGTGGTCACCACCCCGTTTGGGAGCCTCCGACAATTTTTTGCCCCGCCTCCTGACCACGGACCTACCGGGAAGTGCAAGTGCGAGTTATGCGACCGCGCTGCACGAACAACGCGGCGCGAACTGTCGGCCCTCTCCATCGCGTCCTCAAACAGAAATGGTGGCCCCTCCTTCTCATTGTTATGTTCACTGCCTCCTCCGTCTTCTGACCGCGGCCCTCCTCCTTTTTTGTTGTGTTAGGCAAGCTGCGAGGCGCACTCCTCCTCCTCCTCCTCCTCCTCCTCCTCCTCCTCCTCCTCCTCCTCCTCCTCCTCCCCCTCCTCCTCCTCCTCCTCCCCCTCCTCCTCCTCCTCCTCCTCCCCCTCCTCCTCCCTCCTCCCCCTCCTCCTCCTCCTCCTCCTCCTCCTCGTCCGCCCTATCCCGCGTCGAATTCGTGCTGTTTCCACCCCTCCTCATCCACAATCTCGCCCCCTCTCTGTCTCCACCCCTCGCCGTGCAACTCCTCCTCATCCACTCCTCCTCCTCCTCTTCCTCCTCCTCATCGACTCCTCCTCACTCCATCCCTCGCCGTGCAACTCCTCACTCCTCATCCACTCCTCCTCCTCCTCCTCATCCACTCCTCCTCACTCCTCCTCACTCCACATGTTCGCCGCGCCGTTGAGGTCCCTCGGCCCCTCCACCGATATCCTGGTCCTGTCAGTTTTGAGAAGGGGGAGGTCCACCATATTCCCCTGGGCGAGGGGGGGGCTCGACCAGAGCCCACGGTGGGCTCATCTGATACAGGACTCACTCATTTGCGCCAAGCTTGCCCCAGATGGCTCCAAGACAACAAAAGCTATGCGGTTTCCCGAAAAGATGCGTCTGCACACTTGACTTGCTCGCCTCTTCAATCTTGAGGGCGTCTAATGCAGCCCAAGGCCTCAAAGATCGCCCCAAAACGGCCTTAAATTCCCCAAAGAGGGCTACAAGAGTGCAGAAGAGGGCCCCAAGATGGCCCAATAGGCCCCCCAATACTGCCCAAGCGACGCCCATGAAGGCCCCGGGGGAAGCCCGAGTCACCGTGCCGCGAGGCACCGAATGGAGTGCCTTGAGGTCCCCTAGAGAATCCTCCCGTGATTTACATCAACTCTTCAGAGGTCCCACAGCTCCGGACTCCAGGCGCTCCTGAGCTCTCACGGGGTTTGTCGAGTGTTGCCGGGTGGCTTCTCTGGAGTCAGGAGGGCGTCAAAGCGGGCCCACAGCGCTCCAAGACCACCAAGACGGTCCAAGAAGGCTCCGAGACGGCCCAAGAGGCCCCAAAGACGCTCTGAGAGGGCTCCGCGAGAGCCCCTCCGACGGGCACCAAGGGGAAATACATATGTGATGTTGATTTGCTGATATTTGCAACAACTGTTGGCTTAGTTGTCGAGATTGTAGAACTCCGAGACCACCAAATGGGCTTCAGATAGCCCAAGAGGCCCCCAACAGGGTCTCAAGAGGTGACGGCCCAGAAGGTCCCCAAGACCGAAGAACTCTCCGAGAGGCCCCCGAGAGGCATCCCAAGAGACCCTGATACGCTTCCAAAAGGCATCTGACCCACAACCCAGGCACGCTGGTGGGATGGGCCGAAGGACACTAGATTACATCCTTACTCCCAACAGCTGGGTGATTGGGTGGAAATGTGCGAAGCGTGAAGGATTACAGTCGCGCTGACGCGTCGCCAACTTGAAGAACTATTATCTGGCCACGGCCACGGCCGCGAGGCGCATATTGCAGTCATCGTTTTGCCAAGCTGGACATTAAATTGATGACAAACTGGCAAGCCTGAATTGGATCGAACCGCAAGATCGGATCAGATCCCAAACGGATCGGATCCGACTCGAATTGAAATCAGATCGCCGCTGGCCACAACGGATGCCAGCGAATCAAAGCAGAATCTCGGTCCCAGCTGGCGAATCGAAAAGCATCGGACCGCATGCGGCCCTAACTGGCTAGTCCAAGATCTATGCACCTTCGCACCCCCGTCGGCGGCTCGCCTTTTGAGAGGGCTGCGGAAGGGGCCATTCTAAGAGGGCAGGGGGTCGGGAGGCGGAGGGGTCGGCCTTCTAAGAGGGCAGGGCGTCTTCTAAGGCCGTCCACAGCACAGGCGACCACCGATCGAGCCGACAGCGGAACCTAAACCCACCGAAGCCGACAAATCGCGAACAACCAAGAAGGGCGCAACTAACCAATAACGACATACCACGCGATAGAACCCAACCGACTGCGACGCAACCGAAACGACCGAACCGTGCACTCCAACAGGGCCAGGTGCTTCTATACATGTTCCTTTGAAGGTGGGAGGGCGTGCAACCAAAAACAGCCCTGTCTTCTTTCGCACAAGTCGGGGATGGACATACCCCCCTTTAGCAAAACGTGGTGTAGTGAAAACGACCTGAGGCCCAAACCTGGCGGGCGCAAGCCTTGAAAAGAACGGCCACGGCGCCCTCTCGAGAACCGAAAACGGACCATTCACGAATCGACGTGTCACTGTTGGGGGCTCTGTCCACCACCGAACGATTAAAGAATATAAAAAAACGCCGCTGCCCGCTTTGGCACGCCCGATGTGGGCATGGGAAACAGGGGCACGAGGCTCAGCAGCAGGCGCTGCCCGAAACGACAGCTGCCGCCCTTGGGCAAGCGACACTCGACACCGCACGGGCACCGCCCGCGCGGCGACACCGCCAGCGAGCCCTCCCTCCTCCTCCTCCTCCTCCTCCTCCTCCTCCTCCTCCTCCTCTCCCCTTCTCCTCCTCCTCCTCCTCCTCCTCCTCCCCCTCGTCCTCCTCTCCTCCTCCTCCTCCTCCCCCTTCTCCTCCTCCTCCTCGTCCTCCTCTCCCCCTCCTCCTCCTCCTCATCCTCCTCCTCCTCCTCCCCCTTCTCCTTCCTCCTCCTCCTCCCCCTTCTCCTCCTCCTCCTCCTCCTCCTCCTCTCCTCCTCCTCCTCCTCCTCCTCCTCCTCCTCTCCAAAGAACTGATGGTGGCCGTCGTTCCTTCTCTCGCCGTCCTCCTCTCCGTCCGAACGACACTTCCAGGGCCGCCCCGCCCGATCGCCCTCGGGGCAAGACGAGGCCACGAGGGCACAACCATGAAGTCGGGCGTGCCCCTCTTCGAAAAACAGTCAAAACATAAATTTCAACCTTTAAGATCAACTTTGAATATGGTTTGAAAACGTTTTGAACTCGGGACCCTTTTTTTAGAATAAGGTTTGAATACATTCTGAATAAACTTCGAACTCGTCTGGGGACCATTTGTTTGGAATCAATGTTGAACATGTTTAGACTAGTTTTTATTTGTCGTCCAAAATCCCCCCAGTAGGGGGACAGGCCCGACCCAACGCAATCTCCTGGACTCTCGGAGAGACTGCGGACCTGGAGGATGCATTGGGAACCAGAACCCGCTCAAGAGCGCTCCTCGAGCGTGCCCGAACGCTCTGGAACGGCTCATCCTCGTCGGCTGCCTGAGAGTGGGCTCCCCGGCCCTGCGCAAGACCGCGTACCATTAGGTCGGGCCTGTCCCCCTACAGGGGGATTTTGGACGAAGAATAAAAAATCGCCAAACATGCTCAAAAATGCAAACAAAAAACAAACAAAATCCCAGACTATGTTTGAACTATTTCTGAATATTCCTCCTGTAGAGGGACAGGCCCGACTTAGCGCAACACCCCGCCGCCCCCCCTCGCCGCCCTCGCACCCTGCCCCGGGCCCCCCCCCGCCAACGCGCGAGCGCACTGGCGGCGCTCTCCGGGCTGTGTTTGTGCCTCTCCGGAGCCGATCTGGCTGGGCGGGGGGTCGAAAGGGGCAAGAGGCGTGGAGCGATCGAGCGCACTCCTCCTCCTCCTCCTCCTCCTCCTCCTCCTCCTCCTCCTCCCTCCCTCCCTCCTCCTCCTCCTCCTCCTCCTCCTCCGCCCTCCTCCTCCTCCTCCTCCTTCTCCTCCTCCTCCTAGCTCCTCCTCCTCCTCCTCCTCGTCATCGCCGGGAGGCCAGGGCCCGCGCAGGGAAAGCGGGCGCGCCAGTCGGGCGCCGTCCCTCCACGAAGGGGGCCGCTCGATGCGGCGCTGCGCCAAGAGCCAGGCGAGGCAGGAGACGTCTGCACGAGGCGCGGAAGCGGGGGGAACAACGGGGCGGGAGACGGCGGGGCGTCTTCGCTCGGGGCGCCTCTCCAGTGTGCAGAACGGGGAGGCACCGTGGGCTTCGGCTCGGAAGGTGGCCCCCTGGTGGTGGTGTTGTTGCTCCTTCTCCCGAAGCGTGGAGGCGGGGAGGGGCGGGGCCCATAGAGGAAGCAGAGAAAGGATGCGATAACACACATATGAAGGGGGGGAACATTGATGACTCCCCCACAGCAGTGCTTGCGCTCGTGGGTACTTTCTTTCGCCCCTGTGAAAAGCTGCGCCTGTCTCTGGGTCTGGCGGCCCTGTTGCCGCCGCCTCGTCGCCGCCCGTCGTCCGGGCCCGTCCGTCGGTCGCCGAAAATGTTGCCGCCGTCGCCCCCCCGTCGCCGCCTCGTCGCCCCCCCGACGTCCGGGCCCGTCCGTCGGTCGCCGAAAATGTTGCCGCCGTCGCCCCCCCGTCGCCGCCTCGTCGCCCCCCCGACGTCCGGGCCCGTCCGTCGGTCGCCGAAAATGTTGCCGCCGTCGCCCCCCCGTCGCCGCCTCGTCGCCCCCCCGACGTCCGGGCCCGTCCGTCGGTCGTCGCAAAATGTTGCCGTCCTCGGTTCGTCGGAAAATGTTGGCCGCCGTCGCCCCCCCGTACGCCCGCCTCGTCTTGCCCCCCCGACGTCCGGGCCCGTCCGTCGGTCGCCGAAAATGTTGCCGCCGTCGCCCCCCCGTCGCCGCCTCGTCGCCCCCCCGACGTCCGGGCCCGTCCGTCGGTCGCCGAAAATGTTGCCGCCGTCGCCCCCCCGTCGCCGCCTCGTCGCCCCCCCGACGTCCGGGCCCGTCCGTCGGTCGCCGAAAATGTTGCCGCCGTCGCCCCCCCGTCGCCGCCTCGTCGCCCCCCCGACGTCCGGGCCCGTCCGTCGGTCGTCGAAAATGTTTGCCGGCCGTCGCCCCCCCTCGCCGCCTCGTCGCCGAGAGGGAGGAGAGGAGGAGAGGGAGGATAGGGAGGAGAGGGAGGAGGAGGGAGGAGAGGGAGGCTAGGGAGGAGGAGGGAGGAAAGGGAGGCGAAAAAAACAAAAAATAAAAAAAGAAAAGGGAACAGCCGCCCGACGTCCGGGCCCGTCCGTCGTCGCGACCATGTTGCCGCCGTCCGCCCCCCCGTCGCCGCCTCGTCGCCCCCCGACGTCCGGGCCCGTCCGTCGGTCGCCGAAAATGTTGCCGCCGTCGCCCCCACCGTCGCCGCCTCTTCGCCCCCCCGCGTCCGGCCCGTCCCGTCCGGTCGTCGAAAAAATGTTGCCGGCCGTCGCCCCCCGTCGCCGGCTCGTCCCCGAGAGGGAGGAGATGGAGAGGGAGGAGGAGGGAGGGAAGGGAGGCGAGGGAAGGAGAAAGGGAGGAAAGGGAGGCGAGGGAACGCCGCCCGACGTCCGGGGCCCCGTCGTCGGTCGCCGAAAATGTTGCCCGCCGTCGCCCCCCCGTCGCCCCTCGTCGCCCCCCGCGTCCCGGGCCGTCCGTCGGTCGCCGAAAATGTTGCCGCCGTCGCCCCCCCGTCGCCGCCTCGTCGCCCCCCCGACGTCCGGGCCCGTCCGTCGGTCGTCGAAAATGTTGCCGCCGTCGCCCCCCCGTCGCCGCCTCGTCGCCGGAGAGGGAGGAGAGGGAGGAGAGGGAGGAGAGGGAGGAGAGGGAGGAGGAGGGAGGAGAGGGAGGCGAGGGAGGAGGAGGGAGGACAGGGAGGCGAGGGAACGCCGCCCGACGTCCGGGCCCGTCCGTCGGTCGCCGAAAATGTTGCCGCCGTCGCCCCCCCGTCGCCGCCTCGTCGCCCCCCCGACGTCCGGGCCCGACGTCGGTCGTCGTAATGTTTCCGCCGTCGCCCCCCCGTCGCCGCCTCGTCGCCGGAGAGAGGTGTGAGAGGGAGGGAGGGAGGAGAGGAGAGGATGGAGGTGGGAGAGGGGAGGCGAGGGAGGAGGTGGGAGGATAAGGGAGGCGGGGAACGCCGCGCGCGTCCGGGCCGTCCGTCGGTCGCCGAAAATGTTGCCGCCCGTCGCCCCCGGCGCCGCTCGTCGCCCCCCGACGTCCGGGCCCGTCCTGTCGGTTCGGCCGAAACTGTTGCCGCCGTCGCCCTCCCCCCTGTCGCCGCTCGTCGCCGGAGAGGGAGGAAAGGGAGGAGAGGGAGGAGAGGGAGGAGGAGGGAGGAGAGGGAGGCGAGGGAGGAGGAGGGAGGACAGGGAGGCGAGGGAACGCCGCCCGACGTCCGGGCCCGTCCGTCGGTCGCCGAAAATGTTGCCGCCGTCGCCCCCCCGTCGCCGCCTCGTCGCCCCCCCGACGTCCGGGCCCGTCCGTCGGTCGCCGAAAATGTTGCCGCCGTCGCCCCCCCGTCGCCGCCTCGTCGCCCCCCCGACGTCCGGGCCCGTCCGTCGGTCGTCGAAAATGTTGCCGCCGTCGCCCCCCCGTCGCCGCCTCGTCGCCGGAGAGGGAGGAGAGGGAGGAGAGGGAGGAGAGGGAGGAGAGGGAGGAGGAGGGAGGGAGGCGAGGGAGGAGGAGGGAGGAAAGGGAGGCGAGGGAACGCCGCCCGACGTCCGGGCCCGTCCGTCGGTCGCCGAAAATGTTGCCGCCGTCGCCCCCCCGTCGCCGCCTCGTCGCCCCCCCGACGTCCGGGCCCGTCCGTCGGTCGCCGAAAATGTTGCCGCCGTCGCCCCCCCGTCGCCGCCTCGTCGCCGCCCCGTCGTCCGGGCCCGCCCGTCGGTCGCCGAAAATGTTGCCGCCGTCGCCCCCCCGTCGCCGCCTCGTCGCCGCCCCGACGTCCGGGCCCGTCCGTCGGTCGCCGAAAATGTTGCCGCCGTCAGAGCCCTGTCGTCGCCGCTTCGTCGCCGCCCCTGTCGTCCGGGCCCGTCCGTCGGTCGCCGCGCACGTGGACGCCACCGCCGTGGCCCCGTCGCCGCCCCACGCAGGACGGCACAACGCACACCCTGCGAAATGCCTTAGAAATCTTGGGTTGAGAAATTCATAGTCTCAGAATTTGAATAAAAACCCAACATGTCTTTTAAAATCTTAAGATTTACACTGAAACGTTAAGAATAATCGAGACTCTGGCCGAAAACTTGGGTTTTCTTAAGCATCGCCTAAGGTGTACACTGCACAACGAGATCCTCCTCTCTGCAGTCGGGGGCGGTCAAAAGGGGGGTGTCCAAGAGGAGGGGTGCAAATCATGATCGCCGGCACGTGCGCGGCCCAGCGGGGGGGTCGGGGACGTGGTGAAACAAGGAGAGGCGCCATGAAACCTGGGGAACTATCATGGCCCCGCCATGATATCCCCCCCCCTAGTCATCCCCCCCCCTTTTGCCGCCCTCGATGCAAGAATCTGGAAATCCCCCCCATTTCCGCATTGAGAGTTCCATATGATGTTTGCCCGATGGTCAATCCGAAATATGTACCATACCATCCCAAACCAACCAGAATTCGCCCCCCCCCCCCGCACCCTGTGCACAACAACTCTGCGCGCGCACTCGTATATAAAAAATCACAAAGTGCCAATCATTCCTTACAAACGACGTAACAAAATGCACACGAGCGCGTCGTCGCGCGCGCATACCGTAATGTTTCAAAACCTGGCACCTCGAACGGATTTCAAAATCGAGAGTCACGACGACATATCAAAACACAGGTCTTTGCAACATCAATTGTCACACGTGCCTTCGCGCGCGCTCTTGCGAATTCTGAGGGGAACCATCCGTTTCTGTCAACGTCAACAGCATTCTCATAACAGACTACCAGGCGGGCCTCTCGCGCGCGCATGTCGACTTCGTTCGATCGCCCTTGCGCGCGTGTTGCCGCAAAGCTCCCTGGCACAAAACGAAACGCAGTGCACGCGCGCGCGTCGGCGCGCGCGCCTGCCCAAATACTTCAAAACCCGTAGGTTTCGTGAGAATGTCAAAAACGAGTGTCCCACAAACATATAAAAAACATGGTTTTGTAACGTCGGTGTTCAACATGATCCTGCGCTCGCGGTCTTGCGGAGTCTTAAGAGAACCATGTGCTTTCCAACATGTTCATCACATTCTGCCAAGCGGGCCTATCGCGCCGAATGTCGAACTCACTCAAACGCTTGCGCGCGTGCTGGGGGGGGGGGTCACGATCCGTGTCAAAGTATACCACGCGTGTCACTCGCGCGCGTCGGCCGCGCGCGCATGTCGAACTCCTTCAAAAACTTTCATCGCCGACGCGTGGACATCGTCAGAATTATCGGCGGGCGCGATCAACATCAGCTCCGCCATCGGCCTTGCCGCTGTCATCGCCACCATCGTCACCATCATCGCTACACTCAGAATCGTGTCTACCGCTGTCGGCGAAGCAACAGTCAGGTTGATTCGTGGCGTTGAGGTCCCGAGAATGGTGTTGTGGCTCACCTCCCTCAGTGGAAATGGCTCCTGGTAGGGGCCCCTGGAGACGGAGCTGAGAGGGAGGATTAATTCCAAAATCGTTGATGAGTCTTGTGTTTTCACTCCTCCTCCTCCTCCTCCTCCTCCTCTTTTCGCACCGCCGTGCCCGCGGCGCCACCGCCACGCCGCAGGGCCCCGTCGGCGCGAGTCCCCTCCTCAGACGCCGCTCGGGTACATCATGACGCGCACAGGGGCGCCGAAGGCGCGGGAAGGGATCGCCTGAGCGCAGAGGGCCAGACAAAAGCGGCACCACCACCAGCGCGACGAGCAAGAGGGGGTCCTCTCGGTATGGTTCCCCTGCCCGTGCGAGACATCCCCTGTCCCCAGCTCGGGGAGACATCGTGGACCTCCTCGCCGGAGATGGCACCCCTGGTGATGGTGGTCCAGCTCTTCAGTCCTCCGATGTGCGGCGCGAGGGGCAAGATCAATCGGCGCATCGAATCGGGAAAGCGGACAAAATCGGACAGCGCATCGAATCGGACTGCATCGGCACGGAATCGAATTCGAATCGAATCGACCGCGCAAAGATGCACAAGAACTCCGCATCGGGTGGACAACAGATCGAGGTCCGAGCCAGCCGAATCCTACACCGAATCATGGAGAGAGGAACCCAAGAGGGGGTCGAAGAGAGTTTGGAGTCCCGAAACGGTGCGGCGACAGACCGTGAGGTGACCTCGAAGTCCCCCAAGACCTCACCGCACGGTCCGTCAACGCAAGGTTTTGGGACCCCGGAGGCCCCTGTCGCCCGAGACGTCCTCGGAGAACGACCCGAGTCCCAGCACCGTGCGGTGACCCCGAATGCCCACCGACTCACCGCACGGTGTGGTCACCACCCCGTTTGGGGGCCCCCGAGAAGAGAGGAGGGGGGGCACAGAGCCGAGGGACCGGGAGCGACAGCGTCCGACGGTCGCCTTCGCTTCCGGGCCACACCGAGCACACCCTCCCCCCCGACCCCCCCGTCAGCCTGGGCGGCCGCCTGGCACGGGTCCCCGACGCAGGGGGCTCCCCCCCCCGCGCGTGGCCCCCCCCCGCAGTGTGGTCCCCCGGGATGGCGGCCAGGACAGCCCGCAGCCGGGCGGGTGCGCTGCCAGCGGTGGCCCTGGCCCGGGGTGGCCCCCACGAACGATCGTCTCCGAGCACACACACCGCCACCTCCCCCCCGACCCCCTGTCAGCCTGGGCGGCCGCTTCCGGGGGCGCGCCAGCGTGGAGCAACGATCCACGGATGCGGCGCGCGGTCGCCAAATCCATGCATCGGGGAAGGTGCCCTCCCCAAAATGCGGCCGGCGCCGCTCTGCTCGGCGGCGGAAGCCCGCGACGGCCAGCGGTGGCCCTGGCCCAGGGTGGCCCCCACCAGCTCTCGTGGGACGTCCCCCGACCACATCGCTGCCTCAAGGCTCAGGTCGGGCATGTCCCCCTACGGGCGGATTGTGAACGAAAGACACAGGAATGGTCCAAACATGCCCCAGCAAAAATTCAGAAACACGAGCAAAATCGTC
The DNA here is from genome assembly GCA_963575745.1 of Prorocentrum cordatum. Lineage (NCBI taxonomy): Eukaryota > Dinophyceae > Prorocentrales > Prorocentraceae > Prorocentrum > Prorocentrum cordatum. The sequence continues at coordinate 272,772 of CAUYUJ010016098.1, read as the reverse complement.
CCCGCACCATGTCCTGACTGCCCTTGAATGTTCCTCCTGTGGAGGGACAGGCTTGACTTACCTCCAGGCAGGCCGATCCTGAGCCCTGGGATCCGTGCCCGCGCCTCCCTGGCCACGCCGGGAGGGCCTTCATGGTACGCCAATCCCGGGCCCGGGACGGGCCCGGCCAGAGGATGCGTGAGGTGGTCGCTCGGGAAAGCCCAGCTGGCCTCCAGAGCACCCCCTCACGGGTCCAAGAGGGCACCAGGGGCTCCAGGGCTGCAGAAAAAAGCAAGGGGAGGGCCCGGGCCCCGGACGGGCCCGGCCAGGATCCGTGAGGTGGGCACTTGCTGGCCATCGCTCGGACGTCCATTCCCTGTGTTTTTTCGGTTTCGTGCGTGGTTTTTCCGCCCGATGATCAGGGATGCTTCTCGATTGTCCTCGCCGAAGGAATAATGCACACGTCCGAGCGATGCCAAGCTTGAGGTCCCCGGCAGCTCTTCCAGGAAAGCCCACTTGGCCTCCAGAGCACCCTCTCACGGGTCCAAGAGGGCACCAGGGGCTCCATGGTCGCAGAAAAAGCAGGGGGGAGGGCCTGGGCCACGACCACGCCGGGGGCCTGGGCCACGACCACGCCTGGCAACCCCCGCCCCCCGCCTTCTCTCAAGGTCTGGGGTCAAACACCTCGACCCCCACATCTGCCCCCGTCAATGTCGTCCGTGCCGCGTGAAAGAAGCGGGCCCTGAGGGGAACGACTCCCGCATCCCCGGGCCCTAGGCCTCCAGAGTTCCCTCTCGAGCCGCTTTCTCGGGGCCCAGTTCCCTCCGGCCCTGCTTTTTCCGTGGGCGAGCCCGTCCCGCTGGGCGAGGCATTCGTCGTCGCTTCGTCGTCGTCGTCGTCGTCGTCGTCGTCGTCGTCGTCGTCGTCGTCGTCGTCGTCGTCGCGTCGTCGTCGTCGCCGTTTCGCCGTCGGCGTCGTCGTCGTCGTTTCGTCGTCGTCGCCGCCGCCGCCGCCGGGCCGAGCCTCCCCGAGCTCGGCGTGCGGAGCACGCCGCAGCTGCCGCGCGGCCTCGCGAGCCCGCGGGGCGGGGGGGAAGGAGGAGGAGGAGGAGGAGGAGGAGGAGGAGGAGGAGGAGGACGAGGACGAGGAGGAGGAGGAGGAGGAGGGCGGAGGAGGCGGAGGAGGCGGAGGAGGCGGAGGGAGGAGGAGGAGGAGGAGGAGGGGAGGAGGAGGAGGAGGAGGAGGAGGAGGAGGGCGGAGGAGGCGGAGGAGGCGGAGGAGGCGGAGGAGGAGGAGGAGGAGGAGGAGGAGAGGAGAGGAGGAGGAGGAGGAGGAGGAGGAGGAGGAGGAGGAGCAGGAGGAGGAGGAGGAGGAGGAGGAGGGCGGCGGCGGGCGGCGGCGGGCGGCCCGCCGCGCCCCGCCCCGCGTCGCGCCGCGGGGGCCCCGGGCCTCGCCCGACGTGCCTCGGGCTCGCGAGGCCGCCCCTTTTCGGGGGGCTCGCGCCTCGCCCGACGCGCCTCGGGCTCGCGCCCGCCCCTCTTTCAGGGGGGGGAGGAGGAGTGGTGGGGGCGGCGCGGGAGGAGGGCGCGCAGAAGGCGGAGGGGAGGAGGGAGGTCCAGAGATCCGCGGCCCTCCTCGCCCTCCGCCGCCGCCGTCGTCGCCGCCGTGGTCGTCGGCGCCGCCGCCTTCTCTTCGTCGTGGTCGGCGTCGTGGTCCTCGCCCTCCGCCGCGTCCTCCGCGCACATCGCGTCGGCGGTAGATCCTCTCGCTCGGCAGGCCCGAGGCGATAACGATCTTCCGGGCTGTGCCCTCAGCAGACACTCGGGCGGGCCCTTCGGATCGGCACGAAGATGGGGCGACGCCGACCATAAGATTGGGGACAACATGATGCGGGCTGGTAACCCTTCGGCGCTGGACAAACCTCCCTTTAGTAAACCTCCCCTTAGTGGAAACGGCCTGGGACCGAAACCGACGGATCTGGACCCGCAAAAATGACGGCCGCGACGCCTCTCGCGAACCGACAACGGCCAATTCCTGAATCGACGCGTCAGGGTAGGAGGCCTGTCCACCCCCGAACCCTTAAGACCCCCTCGGTGACCGGCGCCCGCGTGCCCGTTCGAGGCGCTGATGCCGGCCTCGCTCAGGAGCAAACGCCCCGCCCGAAGGGCCGGTCCGCTCGGGACACCCTCGAAGTTCATGGCCCCCGTGCTCGGCCGCTTTCCTCTCGAGGCGCTGGGAGACCGGGTCTGCGCCGCGTGATCGGAGGCACCTGGAGCTGAGTCTGCGGCGCGCGCAGTGCATTTCAGCGCTTGCGGTGTTCGGATGTGCATCTAACCCCTGGTGGGATCAGTCGGCGCCGACTCGGGAAACCGAGCCGAATCGGAACGTTCGTCGGATCGAGCCGCACCGACGCGGGGCCGTGGTCGAATCGGATCGGCCGTGCCAGGCAAGCGCCGGGAGGGCAGCGAGGGGAGCCCACGTCTGCGCGTGGCCCCTTCGCCTCCGGCGCCCCCCCCCGGCGGCCCCGGCCGCCCCGCGCTCCCCGCCCCTGCGCCGCTTCTTGCCGGGCGCGCCCCGCCGTCGCTCGACCTCCGCCCCTCCCCTCGCGGATCGGACAACGCCCCGCATGCATCGGGCCGCGTCGGACCGTCGGAAGATCGGAACCAAGCCGGATCGGGCCAGCCGAAGTCGGCATCGAATCGGGTCGATCGGGTCGAAGTGGGCCCTGCTCCTCCTCCTCGCCCTCCCCCTCCTCCTCCTTCTCCTCCTCCCGCGCCAACTCCTCCTCCTCCTCCTCCTCCTCCTCCTCCTCCTCCTCCTCCTCCTCCTCCTCCTCCTCTCCTCCTCCTCCTCCTCCTCCTCCTCCTCCTCCTCCTCCCCCCCCTCCTCGCCCCCCTCCTCCTCCTCCGAGCCCGCTCGACCGTTGGAGACGGGCGGGCAATGGCGTTGCCGACAGGATGGCCGGGCGAGGTGCGGAGCTCTGGCAGGTGCCCGAGGAAGCAGGGGCGTGCGCAGCTGCGTGCAGGCGGCGCGCCAGGCAGCTTCGCCGGTGGTGGGGCGGGCCGCCCAGCAGCCCCCGCCCAGCGGAGGGGGAGGAGGAGAAGGGGGAGGAGGGAGGGGAGGAGGAGGAGGAGGAGGAGGGGGAGGAGGAGGAGGGGGAGGAGGTGGAGGAGGGGGAGGAGGAGGGGGAGGAGGAGGGGAGGAGGAGGAGAAGGAGGAGGAGGAGGAGGAGGAGGAGGAGGGGGGGGGGGGGGAGGAGGAGGAGGAGGAGGAGGAGGACTGTCGTCGGCCACGCCGCGGGGACAAGACGAGGACGCTGGTGAGGGCGACGTGCTCGCGGAGGTCTGCTGCGAGGAGGGCGAGGGCGCCGAGGCCCCCCGTGGCGGCTCCGCTCCTGGGCTTTGGCTCGCTGCTGCCAGGAGGAGCACGGCCTTCCGAAGGGGGGGAAGGACCTCTGGCGCCGAGAGGGCTTGAGCGGAGGAGGAGGGGTGCGAGGGGCAGACGGCTCGCGAGGGAAAGGAGCAACGGTGTGTGTGTGTGTGTGTGGTGATCCAAATCCTAGATCTTGTGCGGCATTCGACCTGGTGCTTTTTTTTTGGGGGGGGGGCAGAGTCGAGGATACCATGGGGGGGGCGTCCATCCACGATACGGGCCCTTTGTATTTCAAGATTTTCATTTGGGGGCGAGAAATCATCTGCGAAGGAGGGTCAGAGGGTTCCATGGTGCATCCTGGTGCGAGAAAGACGAGACGCGAGACAAGCGCCGGAGAATCACCACTTCCTTGGCTGCCGCAGGTCACTCGGCGAAAACGTGGAAAGCGGGATCGGGTTGGGAGCGGGAGACGGAAAAAGGAGCCCGGGATCGGAGAGAGGGGTCTGCGGGATTGGAGGCCTGGAAATTGACACCAACACCAACACAGGGGGTTGCCTCCACAGGGGGAAGATGATCCTCGATTTCGGTGTTCGTGGAAATATTTCGGCCACCTTGGCAGCCAGAATATTACCACCATCACCGAGATCGGGATCTTCTTCCCTCGATGGAAGCACCCCGCCGATATTGGTGCTGTGTCAACCTCTAGCCCTGCGACGGGAGACGGACTGGTGGCTTCTGCGGAGGGGAGGGCATGTGCCACTGACCTGTGCGAGACATCTGCGTCGATGGCTCAGGCTCAGTGCCGATCCGACTCGGCCCACGGCGCTGTGACACATCCAGGTCGCGATTTTTACCTGGAGAGTCGAACTGACACTTCCGCCGTGCCTTTGATGTATTGACACGCGCCCCCGACCCTCGCCAGAGGTCGCATTCCGTGAGAGCCGCAGCGACAGCGAGTCAAAACGATGGCCCAATCTAACTATGAGGCCATCAGATCACGCTATCACAGCGAACCTGCAACGCAGGCAGAATTCAAAGCGAGCGCGCTGCCGTGTGCCAGAAAGAGGCGTGAGGGACCATCGAATCAGACGACCAAGATGGAGGCCGTGGACTTGGCAACCGGAGCGATCCTCATCTGCTTGTTGCCGTAGTCGAAGACGCAATAATACTTCTTCATGAAGACGTCGCCCATGATCCACAGGGGCCCGCGCGGCGCTGGCACATCGATGCCCATCATGGCAAACAAACACGTGCCCCCTGCGTTGAGGACGTAGTCGCTGCCTTCGAGGACGAAGTCCTCCAGGGGCCTCCCGCTACGACCATCAAACCAATTCATGCTTCCCTCCTCCGCGACATCATTCGTACGTCGACGAAGCTCCTGGATTATGGCCTATAGAAGGCCAATCGGGCCACGAGCAGCGCCGTCTGGCAACTACCGCCAAGCTCTGACAGAACGCTTGTCCCTCTGCGGGCCCAAATCGGGGGATGTTCGCACTCTGCATGGGTAACGTATGGGGTGCAACTAATGTTGGGCCATGTTGTCACGAACTCCAATGCTCGTCGTCTACTCAATGCTCGGATAAAACAAATCCCACCTACCCAGCCGCGACTTGTAAGCAACAGTAAGCTGGTATAGTGACGCCGACAGACTCCCCCAAAGGCCCCCAAGAGGCCCAAAGAGGTCCCCCAAAGGCCCCAAAAAAACCCCAAGAGGCCCCCAACGGCCCGAAAGGCCTCCAAACTGCTTCCAAGAGACCCCCGAAAGGCCGTCCACGAGATCACAACCAACATCCAGTAGGCTGCATACCCACAACCCAGGCACAGCGGCGGGATGGACCGAGGGCCATTCGATCTGCCGTTCTCTGTTTGGCTTGCCACAGGGGTGCTCGGCGTGCTGAACCTTACAGTTTTTGGTGTTGGTTCTTCTCCCACAGAACTCCCCCTGGGGCTTCGGCGCATTGCGCCATCTGGAACGGTTCCCACAGTTCGTCTCCCGTTGCCCAGATCGCCTATAAGACAGCCAAGATGGCCCAAGATGGCCTCCAAGATGCCCCCAAGACGTTTCGAAGGCTGTCAAGACGGCCCCAAGAGAGTCCAAGATGCCCCCAAGATGCACTCAAGACGGCCCTAGATGCACCCAAGACGGCTTCAATATTGTCCGAGACGGCCCAAGAGGCTTCCAAGAGGCCTCCAGGGGATCCTCCAGGCAGGCCCGAAGGAGCAACAATTATTGATTGTCCTTAGGTTCTTGAAGGAATTTCGGATTTGATTATTTTCTGCCTTCCGACGGCCCGAGACGGCCCAAGAGACCCCAAAGATCGCCCAAGACGCCTCCAAGATGGCCCCAGAAAGGCCCAAGAGGCCCTGACGACGGCCCCAAGAGGGCCCCAAGACGGCCCAAGAGGCCTCCAAGACGCCCAAAATGGCCACCAAGACGGCCCTGGATCACCCCGAGAAAGCCCCTAAGTCGGCCCAGAGAGGCCCCCAAGACGGCTTCGGACGGCGTCAGGCGGGCCAGGACTGCCCTAAGACGGCCAAAGAGCCCACCGAGAAGCCCAAAGAGGCCCCAACAGGCCCAAGGAGGACCCCAAGATGCCTCCAAGAGGCTCCCAGGAAGCTCCCAGGAGGCACCAAGAGTGCCCCCAGAGGCTCCCAAGATGCCCCCTCCTCCTCCTCTTCCTTCTCCTCCTCCTCCTCCTCGTCCTCTCTTCCTCCTCCTGATCTTCCCCGACATCCTCCCCCAAGTGGTCCCCGAAAGGTTTCCACAACGGCTGGAGGAACACATGCAGAGCTCTTGCCACAACGCTCGGCTGGGCGTCGTCGGTAACCGCCAGACCGACGACACGGCCCAGACGACGGACGGGCGGCGACAAGGCGGCGACGGGGCAGCGACGGCGAGCACATGGCCGCCAGACCGACGACACGGCACAGTTCCTTAGAGGAGAAGTAAGAACTCCTAAGTGTAAACTCTGTTCGGAAGATTTGCGTCACTTTCACATGCGCGCGGGGGCGACCGAATGTGGGGACTGGCTGGCATTGCACGATCTGCACATTTCGATGACCTATCGTGCACATCGAAAATATATATATATATATATATATATATATATATATCGCGCTCCCAGGGGAGCAGATAACCCCGGCCTCGGTGTTGCGTGTGTGCGTGCGGGGTACAGTCTGTATGTTTGAAACTGACTACCCTGCACCGCGCTTGACCACTCCACTGCTCGCGCAAAAATCCCACCCACCCACCCGCAACTTGGTTCGCAAAATATCTTAAGACCGTGACGGTGGGTACCAAATGGCACTTGCCAACGACAGCGACGCCGACGACGACAGCGACAACGACGACGACGACGCCGCCGACAACGACTACGACGACACCGGCGACGTCTCCAATGACTTCGACGACGCCGACAACGACGACAACGACGACGACGACGACACCGACGACGACGACGACGCCGACGCCGACGACGACGACGATAACAACAACGACGACGACGCCGACGACGACGACAACGACGACGCCGACGACGACGACGACGACGTCAACGACGCCGACGACGACGGCGACCACGACGACGACGACGGCGGCGACGACGACGACGCCGACAACGACGACGAAGACGACGACGACGGCGACGGCGACGCCGACGACGAAGACGACGACGACGTCGCAAACGAAGACGACGACGAGGGGGGAGGGAAGACGACGACGGCGACAACGGCGACAACGACGACAACGACGAGGGAGGAGGGAGGACGGCGACGACGCGAACGACGAAGAAGGAGGAAGGACGGCGACGCCGACGACGGCAACGACGAGGGAGGAGGGAAGACGACGACGACGACAACGACGACGACGACGACGGCGACGAAATAGGAGGGACGACGACGAGACGCCGACGACGGACGACGACGACGACGAGGGGGAGGAGGAAGGACGACCACGGCGACAACGACGACGGAAACGACCACGACGCCAAAGAGGACGACGACGACGAACACGAGGAAAGACAGAGGACGACGTAGGCGACGACGACGACGACGACGACGCGGGAGGAGGGAGGACGGCGACGACGACGACGACGACGACGCAAGAGCGCGCGCGCACGCTTTTGTTGAAAATCCGTGTTGCGAAACCTTGGGTTTTTGTAGGTTTTTTGGACGCGCGATTTCGAAATCCTTCCGAAACCGATGGGTTTTGAAGGATTTAGGCGTACGCGCGCGACCACGCGCGCGTCTGCACTTCGTCCCATTTTTTGCAGAGGATTCTCGCGACGGCACACGCGCAAGGAAGTTCGACAGATTTCGACATGCGCGCGCGCGAAGCCCGTTTGGTAGCATTTTGTGAAAATCTTGAAGAACCTATGGTTTTCTTAAGATTTCGCAAGAGCTCGCGCGGAAGCTGTTTTAGCAAATCAGTGTTGCGAAACCATGTGTTTTTGTATGTTGTTTGGAAACTCGATTGCGAAATCCTTCCGGCGCCGAAGGTTTTTGAAGGATTCCGGCATGCGCGCGCGACGACGCGCGCGTGTGCACTTCGTTTCATTTTGTACAAAGGATTCGTGAAAAAGTGTTATGTTAGAACAAAAAATGTCACCGCATAGTGTTCTTTACAAGGGACCCTCAGGGGGGGGTTGAAACCGGCCTGCCTGGGATGGTATGATTTATATTTAGGATGGACGAGTGTGCAGAAAATATGTGAAATTATACTATCCAAAGGGGAGCTGATAAGTCCGGGGGGGGAGGGGTAGAGTCCATTCTCTTTTTAGAAAGGAGAATCAATGTGCTGCACCACATATTGAGCAGGCCATGTTGCGCAGGCCATGTTGCGCAAGACACATGGTGCAATACAAATTTGCGCCATCTCTGTGGTGCCGACGTCGTGGTGCAATCTGCACCTGCGCCCGGAAAGGTCAGCCAGCGCACGAGTCGCCCACGAGGCGCCCACGGGCAAGCATGACTGAAAACCCACGAGTCCAGGAGAGCGGGGAATCGAATGGATAAGTCGGATCGGCGATCGAAATGAATCGGATCGGTGGCAATCAGCAACCGAATCGGGAAAAGTCGAATCGGCGGACACCGGCAAGCTAGTAGGCCTCCGTGGAAGCATCGGAGCCCCAACCGGAGCCCAAAGTCGCACCGAGTCGGCATCGGAAGCCACTGAAATCGAATCGAATCGAATCGGAGCGAGCCCTGCGAGGCGCCCACGGGCGGGGACCGGGCGTGGCCTCGAACAGAGCCAGGCCAGCGCGGCGGGGGGGGGCCTGCGAGGGGCGCCCACAGTGGCGGGCACCGCGCGAGGGCCTGGGAGAGCTCGGCCAGCGCACCGCACGGGGCGGTCCCGCGGGGTGGGGGCCCGGGCGAAGACCTGGAGAGCCCACTCTGGGTGGGCACACACGTCGGTCGGAAAGAGTAGGCAGAAACAGGAAGTAGGAAGGCGGATATAGCAGATTGGGTCCAGGATCTCCCAGAGAGTAACAGAACACAGCAAAAGCATGCCGATCCTTGAAGTAGGAAGGCGCTTGAAGTAGCTTGGGATCTGGGAATCCCAAAACACCCATTTTCAACGACCGGCGTGTTTTTTGTTTATCAAGGGGGGGGGGGGGGGGGGGCGATTCCCCCTTCCGATGGAGCCTGCCCAATCCCACCCCCCTCCTTCCTTCTCCCCCTCCTCGTCCCCCTCCCCTTGCTCCTCCCCCTCCTCGTCACCCTCCTCGTCCCCCTCCTCGTACCCCTCCCCTTACTCCCCCTACCCCGTCCTCCTCCCCCTCCTCGTCCCCCTCCCCTTGCTCCAACTCCCCCTCCACCCGTTCCGACAGCAGGTGCCCGACCCCCGCAGCGGATCCAGGGGGGAGCGATTACTGTCCAGGGCAGTTTTTAATACATGGGATGATATTTTAATGCATGATCAATTTATGAATAAATTTATGCATCAACTCATCGTTGTTTGTAATGCTAGATCCCTGCATTTCTAATACGTAATCCGCACGCGGAGCATGTGCCCTGTACTGTCCCACCCAGAGCAGCCAACGCGCGAGACGCGTGCTGGGCACCCACGGGAGGGATCTGGCCGAAGACCCAGTCGATTGAAGCAGGACCCAAGCAAGAACCCCCGCAGTGCAAGCACGGACCGTGGAAAAGGCTACCGGGCGGTTCCCCGACCCTCGGGGGAACCACGAGCACGAGTGGATGAGGCGGATGGGGAGCATTGGCCCGGGTGTTGCCAGAAGTGCCCCTGGCCCAAGGTGCCCCCAGCTTTTCGCTCCGTTTTGGAGCCCTGGAGGCCCTTGGGCCTCGTGAGGGGTGCTTTGGAGGCCGTTTGGGCCACCCCGAGAATCCTGGGGGTACCTCGGGCAAGGGGCACTTCTATCGGGGATGGACAGACCCCCCTTTAGTAAAACGTGGTTTAGTGAAAACGACCTGAGGCCCAAACCTGGCGGGCGCAAGCCTGGAAAATAACGGCCACAGCGCCATCTCGAGAACCGAAAACGGACAATTCACTAATCGACGTGTCACTGTTGGGGGTTCTGTCCACCCCCGATTCTAGCAGCACCCGAAGTGGTCCCGGTGAAGGATGTCTCTGGGTCCTTGCCGCCGAGAGTGACGGTGAGGCTCGGGAGGCTGGCGGACCTGTTGCAGTCGATGGTCCACTCCTTGCCTGAGGAGGAAGGTCAAGGGCTCCCAACTTCGCGCTTCGCGCTGCGCGAAGCGCGAAGTGCGAATAACTTCGCGCTCTCGCGCCGCCTCCCAGGGGAGAAGAGAAGGATAAGGAGGAGTCGGAGCCGAACCGCGAAGCGCGAAGCGAGAATAACTTCGCGCCCTCGAGGGCGCCCTTGAAGGTAGAAGGGTGCGGGGGAAGGGGAGGAGGATGGAGGGAGGACAAATTACGAACATGGAGCAAGGAAGAGGGTGCCTGCGATAAGAGTCGCGCCCGCTTTCTTGGCAAGGGTGTCTACAACGTCCTTCGGGCCCGCGAGGAGGGACGTGCCGCTGTCGATTATCGCCTTCTGCGACGAGGCAACGCTCTCGCTGCCAAACGTCATTTTGTCAAGGCTAACCTCCCAATATGTCTCGCTGATCAATGGCACGTTGACGAGATCGCCCGTGAAGTGCGCATTGTCGATGCCACCGAACACGAGCTCGCCCTGAGCGGACGCATCGGACTGCAAATAGAATGCGAAGACCGGCTCGTCGACGAGCTTCTGAGCAATCATAGTTTCGAATGGTGTTGGGATGTTGTACTGTGAGATGCTTTTGAAACCGAGGCCGAGGAGTCCGTCGAACTTGCCAGCAGCGAAGGCTAAGTTCAGCGGTCCGAAGCTGACCGAGCTCACTTCAGCGAACAGCTGATCAGGCACCTTGACATCCCCGACCGTCACCGTGTCAGAGGCAAAGACGCCCTCAACTGGGCCCGAGCCATACTGCACACTGTACGTGCGGCCATCTGGCTTATCCGACACCGTGCAACTCGGCACGCTGGGGCGCATTCGAGTGTCTGCTAGTTACCTCACAAGGTTTCTGCAATTTTTTCGCAGTCGATCCCCGCCCCCTCGGGACACGCGACCCTCGCAAATCCCACCTCCAGGTCACGCTTCCAGGCTTCCAGGATCTCTGTCTAGGCTGAGCACGGTTGTGTCCGAAACGTCCCGAGTGCTCTACGATGTCTGCAAGACAGATGCACTCAGAACCCTCGGGGAGACTCTCGGAGAGGCCTAGCGTAGCAGCAGGCGGCCGAACGCCTCCCGTGCGCAGAGGCAGCGTTTGCCCCCTTGCTTCCGAGACTCCCCTGGCGTCGAGGTCGGCTCGGGAGCACCCCAGACGCCCGAGGAGGCCTGGAGGGCCCCGACGCGGCCCGCGGGCGAGAGCCCCGGGCGGCCGCAGCCGCGGCGTGCCGAGGTGCTGAGCGGCCGCGCGTGGGCGGAAGACTGCACGCCTGCTCCTCCCCGCTGCGTGCGGGAGGAGGAGGAGGAGGGGGAGGAGGAGGAGGAGGAGGAGGAGGAGGAGGAGGAGGAGGAGGAGGAGGCGGAGGAGGAGGAGGAGGCCAGAAGACGGCCCTGGGGCCCGCCCTGGCGGTGACCGAGATGGCTGGCCAGGCCTCCTGGGGAGAGCTCGCCGGAGAGCCTTTCGCCTCGACGGGCATCCAGCGGCCCCCCCACGGGCGGGCCCTGACGAGGCCTCGAAGACGCTCTCTCAATAGGGCGACAAAGGGCGTCATGATGCGATCGGCTGAGAAGATGTTTCAGGAAGTCTGGCTTGTCGAGCGGCAAGCGTTTCTGCAGCTTGTGTGGAACCTTGCTGGGAGATCTGGAAAATCCCCCGACCCTGTCGGCGTGTGTGAGGGGCTTGTCTGTTTGAGTCGTCGCCTCCGTCGGTCGACGTCTCCGTCGCCACCCTTCCCTGTACCCTCCTCCTCAAGCTTGTCAGTCGAAGGGAAACCCCTTCCCTTTGATCCCTCCCCCGTCAGGGGGGGGGGCCCAGGGTGTCCAGTGGGGGGGGGTTCAGATACGCGTCCCCCCTGGGGGGCCCGGGGCCACAGAAAGTACCAAGACAGGCCAAGAATGCCCCAAGAGGCCGCCGAGACGGTTCAACAGGGTACCCAATCGCCAAACGATGGGTCCAGAACGCCTTCACTCTCTCCAGACTTCCCAGGGAGCCTCCAGGACTCCCCAAGTCGCCTCCAAGAGCACTCCCGAAAGGGCACCCAAAGGCCGAATTCATTCATTTTCCCACATCCTAAATGGGATTCTTGTTTTCTCTGCGTAACCCCGCGCAGGAACAGTCCTCCTCACCCGCTCCCGTCTCCTGTCTTTCTACAGACATCATCACCAGCAACACTCACCCACTCACTCCCCAACTCATCATCATCAGCACCAGCACCATCGTGACTCACACTCACGCATTCACTTGTCATTCGACAGTCATCATCACCAGTATCACCCACCCACTCATCATCATCATCAGCATCATCAGCAGCACCATCATCAACATAACCATCATCACCATAACATTCCATCGCACCCTCCTGCGACAACCATCATCATCAACAACAGTCACCCACTCACTCCCTCACTCACTCATTATCATCACCATCATCACATTCACTCATTATCACGCATGCACTTGTCATTCTACAATCATCATCACCAGCATCGCTCACCCACTCAACCCCTCCCGCATCATCATCACCACCATCATCGCATTCACCCACACTCACTCACCCATTGACTCACACACTCCCCAACGCAGACAGTTGTCCAAAGTGTTGTTTTTCCCAACCATCCTGTGGTGTTGGGTCCTCGTTTTGAAGAGACGGTGGTCCGCGTCTCCTCCTCCTCTCCTCTCCTCTCCTCTCCTCTCCTCTCCTCTCCTCTCCTCTCCTCTCCTCTCCTCTCCTCTCCTCTCCTCCAGTTCGGCACACCCCTCGCACGTTTCGTGGCCCCATAGGGAGCTCCACCGAAGGCCCCAGTGCTGCCGTCCGCATGCGTCCCGCACACCCATTTCGGCACACCCCTCACACGTTTCGTGGCCCCATAGGGAGCTCCACCGAAGGCCCCATGGCTGCCGTCCGCATGCGTCCCGCACACCCATTTCGGCACACCCCTCACACGTTTCGTGGCCCCACAGGGAGCTCCACCGAAGGCCCCAGTGCTGCCGTCCGCATGCGTCCCGCACACCCATTTCGGCACACCCCTCACACGTTTCGTGGCCCCACAGGGAGCTCCACCGAAGGCCCCAGTGCTGCCGTCCGCATGCGTCCCGCACACCCATTTCGGCACACCCCTCACACGTTTCGTGGCCCCATAGGGAGCTCCACCGAAGGCCCCATGGCTGCCGTCCGCATGCGTCCCGCACACCCATTTCGGCACACCCCTCACACGTTTCGTGGCCCCATAGGGAGCTCCACCGAAGGCCCCAGTGCTGCCGTCCGCATGCGTCCCGCACACCCATTTCGGCACACCCCTCACACGTTTCGTGGCCCCACAGGGAGCTCCACCGAAGGCCCCAGTGCTGCCGTCCGCATGCGTCCCGCACACCCATTTCGGCACACCCCTCACACGTTTCGTGGCCCCATAGGGAGCTCCACCGAAGGCCCCATGGCTGCCGTCCGCATGCGTCCCGCACACCCATTTCGGCACACCCCTCACACGTTTCGTGGCCCCACAGGGAGCTCCACCGAAGGCCCCAGTGCTGCCGTCCGCATGCGTCCCGCACACCCATTTCGGCACACCCCTCACACGTTTCGTGGCCCCATAGGGAGCTCCACCGAAGGCCCCATGGCTGCCGTCCGCATGCGTCCCGCACACCCATTTCGGCACACCCCTCACACGTTTCGTGGCCCCACAGGGAGCTCCACCGAAGGCCCCAGTGCTGCCGTCCGCATGCGTCCCGCACACCCATTTCGGCACACCCCTCACACGTTTCGTGGCCCCATAGGGAGCTCCACCGAAGGCCCCATGCTGCCGTCCGCATGCGTCCCGCACACCCATTTCGGCACACCCCTCACACGTTTCGTGGCCCCATAGGGAGCTCCACCGAAGGCCCCAGTGGCCGTCCGCATGCGTCCCGCACACCCATTTCGGCACACCCCTCACACGTTTCGTGGCCCCACTCCACCGAAGGCCCCATGGCCGTCCGCATGCGTCCCGCACACCCATTTCGGCACACCCCTCACACGTTTCGTGGCCCCAAGGGAGCTCCACCGAAGGCCCCATGGCTGCCGTCCGCATGCGTCCCGCACACCCATTTCGGCACACCCCTCACACGTTTCGTGGCCCCATCCACCGAAGGCCCCTGCCGTCCCCCACACCCCTCACACGTTTCGTGCCCCATAGGGAGCTCCACCGTCTGCCGTCCGCATGCGTCCCGCACACCCATTTCGGCACACCCCTCACACGTTTCGTGGCCCCACAGGGAGCTCCACCGAAGGCCCCAGTGCTGCCGTCCGCATGCGTCCCGCACACCAGGTGTGTGGCGTGCCGACATGGGCGTCGCGGCGCGCGGGCGCTGCCGTCGGGGTTCCCAGGGAAGCCCCCTGCAGAGGCGACGCTCAGAGTCACGAGTACCGAGAGTCACGCAGACCCAAACTGTTCACAGTCGTATACATACATTTACACTGGGCGTATCCATGCACGCATTCATGCGAATAGAATCAATCGCGCGCAGATTCATTCATAATCAGACTCGCTCGCGATCCGACTCGCACGCGCTCAAGCTTTCATATTCGGACCTATCGTCTTCGTTCGTGTTGTGTACACTGCCACGCATTTCGGCACACCCCTCATACGGCTCGTGGCCCCATAGGGAGCGCCACCGAAGAAGATATTCACAATTGCGGTACTCTCAACTGCATATGGTTGGGTCCTTCGCCAGGCTGATTTTATTGGGGCTCGCAGATAATATTATTGATTTGAGCGGGTCATCGGCACACTAATTTGCAGGCGGGAACACCCTCCCTATGGGGCCCGCAGCTCATGTTACTAATCTAAAAGGGCCAGCGGGATCCTGTAAGTGTCCTGCCTCACTTTTGAGCTCCTGCGGCCTGAATATGCCGGAGGAAGCCTCAGGCGGGAACCTCGTCTGTGAGTGAATTGCGAGGACGTCTCAGGTGGGAGCCACTTCCCTGTGGGGCCCGCAGCTCACGCTACTAATCCGAGCGGGCCATCGTGATCCTGTAACTGTCCTCCTGTTGGGCCCCTGCGGCCTGACTGTGGGCCCGCAACTCACGTTCCGAACCCGAGCGGGCCCTCGGCATCCTGTCAGTGTCCTCGCGTTTGAGCTCCTGCGGCCTTCATGTGGTGCGCTCTCCGCGGGCGCCTCGCCTGCGTGAATCACGAGGAGGTCTCGGGTGGGAGCCCCCTCCCTGTGGGGCCCGCAGCTCACGTGACTTATCCGAGCGGGCCATCGGGATCTTGTATATGTTTGGGCGCCCGAGTTATCCGGGGTAACTCGGGTCCGGGGTAACTCGGGTTTGGATTCCCGAAAAAGGAACCCGAGTTTGCCCTGACCCGAATTACCCCTGATGATTCGGGGCTCTGGGCGCCCGAGTTATCCGGGGTTACTCGGGTCCGGGGTAACTCGGGTTCGGATTCCCGAAAAAGGAACCCGAGTTAGCCCTGACCCGAGTTCCCCCTGATGATTCGGGGCTCTGGGCGCCCGAGTTATCCGGGGTTACTCGGGTCCGGGGTAACTCGGGTTCGGATTCCCGAAAAAGGAACCCGAGTTAGCCCTGACCCGAGTTCCCCCTGATGATTCGGGGCTCTGGGCGCCCGAGTTATCCGGGGTAACTCGGGTCCGGGGTAACTCGGGTTCGGATTCCCGAAAAACGAACCCGAGTTAACCCTGACCCGAGTTACCCCTGATGATTCGGGGCTCTGATATGTCGTCACATTTGGCCTCATCAAGCTTGAATATGGGAGAAGTCTCAGGGGGGCGCATCGTGTGTGAGTGACAGACGAGCAAGTCTCAGGCCGAAGCCCCCCCTCCCTATGGACCCCGCCGCTCATGTTGCATATCCGAGTGGGCCATCGGAACCATGTAGCAGACGTCGCGCTAGGCCTCATCAAGCTTGAGAATGTTGTTGGAGAAAGCTTCGATCAGGAACTCTCGAACGGGGGCCCCGTGCGAATAACATTAGGTGTAGGATGGTGGCGCCCGGCGAGATTAGTTGGACATCGTTCCTTCCTCCTCCTTCCCGAGACCTCCGACGTAGTTGTGTTGGTTGTCGCCGTGGCTGGTTGGAGAAGGAAGATGAAAAAAAGGCTCTCGCTCTAGCCGCGGGGGAGGGAACCTGAACGAACCTGCAAAGGCTCCCTAACCTGAAAACGCATGGCCCGCGGGATTGTCCCGAAGGCTTCGTGATCTAACAGCCGGCGAACGCGCGCGTGCGGGCCGAGGCGGCGACGGCGCCGAGGGAAATCGGCGTGCTTGCACCGACCAGGGGGACAAGGGAGGTGTGCATGGAGAAAAGACAGGAGGAGGAGGAGGAGGAGGGGGGAACGAGTAGAGGGAGGGTGACGAGGAGGTGGACGAGGAGAAGGAGGAGAAGAAGGAGGAAGATACATAGAAGGAAAAAGAGGACAAAGCAAAGGGCGACAGGGTGTCCGCCAGGGCGAGAAGGAAGGGGCTAAGGACAAGCTAAAAAGGTTCTCATGCGGGGTCCTACAGTCGGAGTAATCCGTTGGTCGTTTCATAAAGAGTTGGACGTTCTCGCCTTTTCCACTTCCCGCCGCTCTAAAACGGCGTACGGGGCCCCCAAGATCGCACCAAGAGGCCTCCAAGATGGCTCAGAAACAGCTCAAGAGGACACCAAGACAGCCCAAAACGCCTCCAAGACGGCTCCAAGAGCGTGCCCAGACGGGGGGCCCAAACTGTCATTTCGAGCCCTCGGCGCCAAGAGGCTCCCAGGAGGCCCAAGAGGTTCCCAAGAGGCCCCGAGAGGCCCACAAGAGGTCCCCAGGAAGCCCGAAGAGGCCCCCAAGCGGCTCCCAAGAGGACCCCAAGAGGCTCCCAAGAGGCCCAAACATTCTTCCCAGAGGCTCCCGAGAGACTTCCGAAAAGACCCCAAGAACCATCCCTGAGGACTCTGGCCCACGTCAGCGTCATCGTCGTCGTTGCAGCCGCCGCCGCCGTTGTCGTCGTCGTCGTCTCCCTTCAGGGTCGGCGGCACAGGGCGTAAGGCCGTCGCAATCCAGAAAATCTTCGAACGCATCCTTGAAATGCTCTCTTCCTTTCTTGATTCAATAGGGGGAGAGAAGGAGGACGGAAGCTGAGGAAAACGAGACCGCGGACAAGGATGGGTCGTTTCAGCCTCGCGCTATTTCTGACGGAGGACCGAACTGGAGCGGGTCTAGAATTCAACTGACTCATTGCTAGCGGCAGGGCTTGCAAACAGGTGCGCGAGCAGGGAGTGCCGCAGGCAGCTGGATACGTCGATGACTTGGTGGCGTCGTAGCGAGGGTGGAACCAACACGTGTGCCAGCTGCAATTCTTACCCGGCACCCACACGTTGGCGGAGCCCGTGTCGAAGATCACTTGGAACGTCTGCCCGCCAACCTGGATCGGTCCGAAGTACTGTGCGTTCTGGAAATCACTGATCGGCACGTCGTGCCCGTCTGAACCGAGCAACTGCTGCTCGGCCAGCTGCGGGACCTGAGCAGACATTCCCTTCGCGATATCCCGCAAGCTGACCGTCTTCTCCACCGGCACGCGTACGATGCCGCCCTGGGCCACGGCAAGGAGAGCAGCCGAAACAAGCTTTGCCATCGTCCTGAACCTCGAACACGAGAAAGAAGTTCTAGCGTACCGACAGTGTCGAGTAACGAGGACTTGAGGACTTGAGCAGAGACTGACCGTCCCAGCATTCCTGTAGGCCTTCCATAAACTTTAGCATTTCAACAAACAATCACGTTCTGGGAAAATGCGACCGATGGATTTAAGCAAGAACGGTCACAATCAGAAATGTTACAAGAAGGTTTCGTGCAAACCACAAACAATATTAGAACGCCTTGTGATGGGCCTGTGCGCAGGTCAAGACGCCTCGCCATTGCTTGAGAGGACAAGCGTCGCCAGTCCTGGCCAGAGGCCCTCCCCAAGACGGCCCGAGCCCCACCGTGCGGCAAGCTTCACAGTCGGTGAGACGTGAGCCGTCGCAGTCGGGACAGGCATCCAAAGCGTCCCGAGTGCTCGCGACCAGAAAAGGACACGACACATCTGGATATTATCTACATGCACGCTCTGCGCCGAGACCAGCTCGCCCCTTGAGCGAGCATTTGGCATTCGACAGTTAAAAAATCCAAGAGGGGGACCCAAACTGCTGATGCAAAGAGGACCTGCGCACAATTGGTGCTCTGGTCAGTACTCGGGGATGGACAGAAACCCCTTTAGCAAAACGTGGTTTAGTGAAAACGACCTCGGGCCAAAATCTGGCGGGCGAAAACCTGGAAAAAGAACGGCTACGGCGCCTTCTCGAGAACCGAGAACGGACAATTCACTAATCGACGTGTCAGGGTGGGGGTTCTGTCCACCCCCGAAGTACATGGATCGCTGTCATCCCACTCGGATGTACGACGAATTGTCGCCCCGAGTGCCGGCTTTGAACCCCCCGAGCCTCGTGGTGGCCACCACGAGGGCGGGCCAGGCAGCTCACAACCCCCCCAAACACCGCTCCGAGCTGCCACCCCAAAAGGCTCACAAAACGATGCAACAACCAGACGAGACATTTAACCAATCTGTGTTTCCCAAGACTTCTGGGCCAAGACGGCATCGGCAAAACTGCATACTGCGCGAAGAAGCTTCCGAGATGGCCCCAGCTGGCTCTAAGAGGGCCCGAAGACGGCGAACCCCAAGACGCCCCGGAGAAGCCCGCACGAGCCAACGCAACGAAGACAGACCGCACCACGTCGCACCGATGCTTCCGAAACGGCCCAGTGTTTTTCTTCTGGAGCGTGTCAGGAGAATTCGGTGGAGCCATCCTGCAGCATCCCACTACAGTCAATATACTACCATAAGGAGCACTACAGAAGAAACGAACACTCTGTTTGGCCCCGACAGCGCCTGGGTGCACGAGGAGCGCTGGAGGAACAACCATGGAAGGACAGAAGGACCAGCGAGCCCCTTCCGGTCGCGAAGTGTCCGTACTGCAGCATCTTGCCTGCGTGGTGGGAGCGGTGGCGGAAGTGCCGCAAACAGCAAGATAATCGGACCAAGCATTGGCATCACTCGGGCAGGCACAATTTCATATGGATCAATGTGGCTCAGCGCAATGGACAACTCCGCTGAACTCCCCAGAGACCTACGAAATTACAACAATGCTATGTTCGGCAACATCCGGATACGCGGGGCCTCACTTGCACACGCGCGGGACGCAACCCCGCTTATCCTATGGGCTTCAAGACGCGGCGACAATCGTACGACGGGCACCACCCAGGGAGGCGAGGTCTCCCTTGGACCCGCCATGGTCACCACTGCGATCGCCATCAGTACAGTCGTCGCCGTCCCCATGGTCAAGGTCGCCATGATGATAAGTACAAGCGCAAGCTTTCAAATTACAGCCCCCTGGAATAAAAAGTCCGGACCGCCGATGCAAGGGGGCCTGCAGTGCCGATCCGGACTTTTTAATCCACGGGGTGGTTGCAACTAAATGGTGAGTGCGCTTTGTTCGGCGTGGGCGCCCGCTTTTTAGGTAGACGCTTAGCAAAGGCGCGAGCGGTGGCGCTCTCGCGGTGGTCAACCCCCTGGAATAAAAAGTCCGGACCGCAGAGGTCGGGGAATCAGCCTTGATGTTCGGCTCCCGTTAGGCCCCGGGGCCCCGGTACAATGTTGCAGGGGCCGCCATGATTAAATTTCGGGTCCGTCCTCACCCCCTCTAATATTATAATCGCTAAATGGGGTGACGACCGGAAATCCGCATTCCGCCTATTACTTCCTCCCAAAAATTCCGGAGGTTTTTCAGGCGACCGGAAATTCTCAGTGGCGACCGGAAATTGGCGATTTCGCTTGGGATTTCCTCGCAAATTAATTTCCGGTCCCAATTATGTTGCGTGAGAGTTGCGATTCTGCCTGGTACTTCTTGCCACTCATGTTTACCTCTCGGGGAGCGACGATGCAAAGGGGCCTGCACTGCCGATCCGGACTTTTTAATCCAGGGGGTGGTTGCAACTAAATGGTGAGTGCGCTTTGTTCGGCGTGGGCGCCCGCTTTTTAAGTAGACGCTTAGCAAAGGCGCGAGCGGTGGCGCTCTCGCGGTGGTCAACCCCCTGGAATAAAAAGTCCGGACCGCCGATGCAAGGGGGCCTGCAGTGCCGATCCGGACTTTTTAATCCACGGGGTGGTTGCAACTAAATGGTGAGTGCGCTTTGTTCGGCGTGGGCGCCCGCTTTTTAGGTAGACGCTTAGTAAAGGCGCGAGCGGTGGCGCTCTCGCGGTGGTCAACCCCCTGGAATAAAAACTCCGGACCGCCGATGCAAGGGGGCCCGCAGTGCCGATCCGGACTAAGAAATCCAGGGGGCGTTTGCAACTAAATGGTGAGTGCGCTTTTTGTTCGGCGTGGGCGCCCGCTTTTTAGGTAGACGCTTAGCAAAGGCGCGAGCGGTGGCGCTCTCGCGGTGGTCAACCCCCTGGAATAAAAAGTCCGGACCGCAGAAGTCGGGGAATAAGCCTTGATGTTCGGCGCCCGTTAGGCCCCGGGGCCCCGGTACAATGTTGCAGGGGCCGCCATGGTTAAATTTCCGGTCCGCCCTCACCCCCTCTAATCAGAGTGAGGGGGCCCGAACGGTCATTCACTGTCCCTGGGTGCGTGGCTGAAGTGAGGATCCGTGGCGCGGATTCTGCTTCGTCTTGTTGTTGTTGTCGTCGTTCTACCCCAGAGCGACTCCGCGACCCACCCTCGACCCACCCCGCGACCCACCCGCGACCCACCCCGCGACCCACCCGCGACCCACCCCGCGACCCACCCCGCGACCGACCCCGCGACCCACCCCGCGACCCACCCCCCGACCCACCCCGCGACCCACCCCGCGACCCACCCCGCGACCCACCCGCGACCCACCCGCGACCCACCCGCGACCTACCCCGCGACCTACCCCGCGTCCCACCCGCGACCCAAACCACGTTCAAGGTACAAACCACAATTTTCGGCGCCTGCGGCGGGTTTTTTTTGCATTCCTTCCAGGTTGAGAGCCCGCGACCCACCCCGTGACCAACCCGCGACCAACCCGCGACCCAAACCACGTTCAGGGTACAAACCACATTTTTCGGCGCCTGCGGTGGGCATCTTTTGCATTCGTTTCAGGTGGAAAGCCTGCGGCCCACCCGCGACCACGTTCAGGGTACAAACCACATTTTTCGGCGCCTGCGGCGGGCATTTTTTGCATTCGCTCCCGGTGGAGAACCCGCGGCCCACCCGCGACCCAAACCACGTTCAGTGTACAAACAATTGTTTTGGGCGCCTGCGGCGGGCTGCTTTTGCATTCCTTCCAGGTGGAGGTGGAGAGCCCGCGACCCACCCGCGACCTAAACCACGTTCACTGAACAAACCAATGCCGCACAAACGCGGCGGCGGATTTTTGCATGCCGCCTGAGCCCGCAAGGACCTCTTCAAGCCCCGCGCATCCACACCAGCCCGTCCAGCAACTCTGCCCTGGCGAGTTGCCTTCATCAAAGAAGGCGGGGATCATAAAGTGGAAAAAAAAGATTGTTTTGCAGTGATCTTGGGAAAGGGAGGGGGAGGCAGGAGGAGTAAACAGGGGACGAGGAGAACGCGGCAGAAGAGAGGATGTAAGGATAATGTGGAAAAAGAAAAGGAGGAGGAGCAGGAGGACGAGGAGGGGGAGGAGGAAGACGAGGAGGGGGAGGAGGGGGAATATGATGATGATGATGATGATGATGATGATGATGATGATGATGATGATGATGGTGATGATGATGATGCTGATGGACGTCAATGGGAGGACGATGATGGAGGCCGATGAAGGGGAGGACGACAATGGGAGGACGATGATGAAAGGACGAGGGGGGGAGAGGGAGGACGAGGGAGAAGAGGAGGAGGACGAGGTGGAGGAGGAGGATGACGATGACGATGAGGACGAGGACGAGGATGAGGATGAGGAGGAGGAGGAGGACAGCGCCATCGACAGGGAAGGTGGGGGCCACGAGGTCCGCCGGCTCGACGACGCCCGCGTCGCCCGCGCCCGCCCCCTCACTCTTATCCGCAATTGCGGGGTGCTACGTATTACAATCGCCCAGTGGGGTGACGACCGGAAATCCGCATTCCGCCTAATACTTCCTCCCGAAAATTCCGGACGCTTTTCAGGCGACCGGAAATTCTCAGTGGCGACCGGAAATTGGCGATTTCGCTTGGGATTTCCTCGCAAATCAATTTCCGGTCCCAATTATGTTGCTTGAGAGTTGCGATTCTGCCTGGTACTTCTTGCCAGTCATGTTTACCTCTCGGGGAGCGACGATGCAAGGGGGCCTGCAGTGCCGATCCGGACTTTTTAATCCAGGGGGTGGTACTGTCGTAGTCGCCACCATCGCAGTCAGCGGTCGGAGCCTGCGGATCTTGCCCCACATCACGCGGCACCTCGAATTCTTCACCTCCCCCAGGGTCAAAAGCCGTAGCAGCCTGGCCCCGTTCCGAAGATGATCGAGCGAGCGACGCTGAAAGGGACGAGGCAACCTCTCGGGCCCGATCCTCATCCACACCCTCCCGTTCCTCGTCACGACGGATCACAACACTGCTAGCCTGGAACCGATACTGGGAACAAAAACCGCTCGTGGCTTGGACCTGCATACACTTCACCAGGCTGCGACCGGCCTGGAGAACACAAGTCGCGCCAGGAGGGGAGAATTGAGGAGTAAAAGAGAGGCAGAGAAAGACGGCAACTCTGCCGTCCACCGTGGGGGCACAAGGCTGTGACACTGTTGCAAAACGGTTGTGTTGCTCGTGTTCCCTGACGCCTTTCCTGTTCTCGTCTTGTCTCTCCAAATTTGCCGCCCCACGGAAAAACATCTGCGGGGGTGTCCCTCAACCTCCTGGCCGCTCGACGATCACCCAGGAACCCCTGTGGGACGGCACCAGACGGCCAAGATAACCAAAGGACGCCTCCAAAGTCCAGAAGCGCCCTGAAGAGGCCCCGAAAAAGACCTGGAGAGCCGAAGACGGCCGAAGATGGTCCCAGTATGCCCCGAAGATGACTCAGGAGGGCCCAAGTACGCCGTCCAGGTAAAGAGGTTTACACGCAGAGAAGCAAACTTGTACCATAGCTCATTGCATGCCCCCGTGCGTTGCTCCTGGACATGTCGTAGATTGGTTTCCTAAGCCATGAGGTGCAAACTATGTGGTGCAATCCAAACTGTTAAACTTGAAGCCGTCTTCTCCACTGTTTGCGCAAACATCCCGCCCTCCCACCCGTAACGCATTTAACAGAACCCATGCGGCTACGATTGCGGCTGCCAGTTGGCAATTGCTAGAGCATCTGGGCGGCCGCGCTGGCGCGCGTATGCTTGCGCGCATACTGACGCGGCCGCGATGGCGCTCACCGATGGGAGCCCCCCCCGCGTCTCCAAGGCCGCGCTGGCGCGCGGGCACTTCAGCACGGCCCGGTGACTCGGGCGAGCGCGGAATCATGATGACGTCGACAACGGTGGACGATGATGATGGTACCGACGGGGCTGGCGATGATGATGATGATGATGATGATGATGATGATGATGATGGTGGTGATGATGATGATGATGGTGATGGTGATGATGATGATGATGATGATGATGATGATGATGATGATGATGATGATGACGACGGCAAGGCCACTGACGGCGCCGACGCTGGTGACGGCGATGACGATGAATCATGTCCTTGTGTCGGCGATGAAGGTGATAGTGCTAATGAAGGCGGCAAGGCCAGCGATGAACGATGACAGCGGTGATGCGATGGTGCTGTTGAGGGTGATGGCGATGAAGCGCGAGCGTAGAACATAAAAAAACTTGCAGATGCTTGATTCAAGACCATAGTGTTGATTGCGTGTTTCTGAAGAGGTCGATCTTGAAATGCTTCGACAACCAACGGCTTTGACCAGATTTCGACACGCGCGCGTGGCGGCGCGTGCATGTGACCGGCATGGTATTACTAGATACGGATTCGTGCACAAGGCACATGCGGATCAACGCAGATGCACCGCGTGGTGAGATGAAACTGCCGCTTGTGGACGACTTTGCCAACCTCGCACTGTTTTCGTTTCATGTCAGCAAGTACTCGCCGGCGGGCAAGCTTTCAGCATGCGTGATAACATCCCTAACATGTGTCTGAAGCTGTTATATAGGAATGCTTGGACACATGTTGTTTTTGGAGCGCGCGTGGCCTTTGTGGTACAGTATATGCATGCTGCACGGAGAATTCTAAAATGATCTCTTGAGATGAGCGGCTGTCCAAGCATGCTACTATTTGACAGGGGCGGGAGGGGGAGCGATACCCGCCTGCTGGGATGGTACGCGTTGAGATGGAAAATGAATGATGGGGGCACTATCGTATGCAAATTGCAATGTCCAGGGGCGGACCTGATCGGACAAGAACGGGAAGCACTGATCTTGCCAAGTGGGCTCGCAGGGGTTAAAAAGAATTGATGATGGCGAGGACAGCGCGGCGGATGGCGACGATGAGAGCGTGGATGACGGGGAGGGCAGCAAGGGGAGCAGGAAGACAATGAGTAGAACCCCCCCCTTCATATAATATACGCCTCGTAGGGGGGGGCGTTTTGGAACTAGTTGGGGCCTCCTTGGGCCTCTTGGGGGCAGTTTTGGGGCCGTTTGGGAACCTCTTTTGGGCCTCTTAGGGCCTCCTGGGGGCCTGTTGGGGCGAAGGCTCGACTTGTCGATTCGTGTTCTCCTCTTTGGCCCTTCTTGGGGCCTTTTTGGGGCCTTCTTGAACCCTCTTGGGCGCCTCTTAGGCCGCCCCCTGGCCCAATCCCAATATACACATGCATACATACATTCATGCATGCATACATGCATGCATACATACTATATTTATACTAGAACCATCGCGCGCGCTTCGCGCGCGCTCAGGTTCCAGCAGGCCCCAGACCTTGACGAGTTCATTGCTTCACGGGGCGGAGGCCGTATGAATCGGGTTCCCAGAAGGCCTTCTGGGAGCATGGGTTTGGGGGCGTCTTGGGGAGCCTGTTGGGGTGTGCCGTCGTCGTCGTCGTCGTCGTAATGTCGTCGTCGCCTATTGGGGCGCGCCGTCGTCGTCGTCGTCGTCGTCGCCGTCGCCGCCGCCGTCGCCGTCGCCGTCGCCGTCGCCGTCGCCGTCGCCGTCGCCGTCGCCGTCGCCGTCGCCGTCGCCGTCGCCGTCGTCGTCGTCGTCGTCGTCGTCGTCGTCGTCGTCGTTTCGTCGTCGTCGGTTCAAGAGGGCACTTGGGGCAACTTTGTGCGAACCGATCTGCGGAGGGCCTCGAGAAGGCAATCAGTCATGTTCCCAATCAACTTCCCAGACAGCTCTCCTGTAGCATGATGGTACTTCGAAGCCTCTGGAGACTCGCGGGCCCATGATGAACCATGTCCCTGGAAGGCTTTCTGAAGACATGGTTTATTGGGGTGTGTTGGGGGGTCTCTTGGGCGTTCCCTGGGGGCCCCTTAGGGGCCTCCGGGAACTCTCGGGCCCATGATGAACCATGTCCCTGGAAGGTTTTCTGGGGACATGATTTCTTGGGGTGTGTTGGGGGGCCTCTTGGGCGTTCCCTGGGAGCCCCTTGGGGTCTCTTGGGGTTTCCTGGGGGCCTCTTGGGCGCCTCTTTTTCCCAACCATCATGTGGTGTTGGGTCCTCGTTTTGAAGAGACGTCGCCCCGCGTTCCTTCCTCCTTCCTCCTCCTCCCCTTCCTCCCCCCTCCCACTCCCTCCCTCCTCCCCCCTCCTCCCCCTCCCACACCCATTCTGGCACACCCCTCACACGTTTCGTGGCCCCATATGGGGGCTCCACCGAAGGCCCCAGTGGCTGCGCCCGCATGCGGTTCCACCCTCCATTCTGGCACACCCCTCACACGTTTCGTGGCCCCACAGGGAGCTCCACCGAAGGCCCCAGTGGCTGCGCCCGCATGCGGTTCCACCCCCCATTCTGGCACACCCCTCACACGTTTCGTGGCCCCATAGGGAGCTCCACCGAAGGCCCCAGTGGCTGCGCCCGCATGCGGTTCCACCCCCCATTCTGGCACACCCCTCACACGTTTCGTGGCCCCATAGGGAGCTCCACCGAAGGCCCCAGTGGCTGCGCCCGCATGCGGTTCCACCCCCCATTCTGGCACACCCCTCACACGTTTCGTGGCCCCATAGGGAGCTCCACCGAAGGCCCCAGTGGCTGCGCCCGCATGCGGTTCCACCCCCCATTCTGGCACACCCCTCACACGTTTCGTGGCCCCATAGGGAGCTCCACCGAAGGCCCCAGTGGCTGCGCCCGCATGCGGTTCCACCCCCCATTCTGGCACACCCCTCACACGTTTCGTGGCCCCATAGGGAGCTCCACCGAAGGCCCCAGTGGCTGCGCCCGCATGCGGTTCCACCCCCCATTCTGGCACACCCCTCACACGTTTCGTGGCCCCATAGGGAGCTCCACCGAAGGCCCCAGTGGCTGCGCCCGCATGCGGTTCCACCCCCCATTCTGGCACACCCCTCACACGTTTCGTGGCCCCATAGGGAGCTCCACCGAAGGCCCCAGTGGCTGCGCCCGCATGCGGTTCCACCCCCCATTCTGGCACACCCCTCACACGTTTCGTGGCCCCATAGGGAGCTCCACCGAAGGCCCCAGTGGCTGCGCCCGCATGCGGTTCCACCCCCATTCTGGCACACCCCTCACACGTTTCGTGGCCCCATAGGGAGCTCCACCGAAGGCCCCAGTGGCTGCGCCCGCATGCGGTTCCACCCCCCATTCTGGCACACACACCTCACACGTTTCGTGGCCCCATAGGGAGCTCCACCGAAGGCCCCAGTGGCTGCGCCCGCATGCGGTTCCACCCCCCATTCTGGCACACCCCTCACACGTTTCGTGGCCCCATAGGGAGCTCCACCGAAGGCCCCAGTGGCTGCGCCCGCATGCGGTTCCACCCCCCATTCGGCACACCCCTCACACGCTTCGTGGGTGGCTCCATGGGGAGCTCCACCGAACGCCCCAGTGGCTGCGCCGCATGCGGTTCCCCCCCCATTCTGGCACACCCCTCACACGTTTCGTGGCCCCATAGGGAGCTCCACCGAAGGCCCCAGTGGCTGCGCCGCATGCGGTTCCACCCCTTTTTCGGCACGCCCTTCACACGTCTCGTGGCCCCATAGGGAGCTCCACCGAACGCCGCAGTGGCTGCGCTCGCATGCGGTTCCACCCCCCATTTCGGCACACCCCTCACACGTTTCGTGGCTCCATAGGGAGCTCCACCGAAGGCCCCAGTGGCTGCGCTGGCATGCGGTTCCACCCCCCATTCTGGCACACCCCTCGCACGTTTCGTGGCCCCATAGGGGGCCCCACCAACGGTCCCAGTGGCACTGCCCGCTTGCGTCCGCCACCACCCAGCACAGCCCTTGTTCCCTGCGCTTCACCCACCCAAAACAGCGCTTCGTAGCCCTATAGGGAGCTCCACCAAAAAGGTCACAGCGGCACCGTCCGCATGCGTCCGCCACCACCCTGCACAGCCCTTGCTCCCTGCCTGCGTTTCACCCACGCAATACAGCGCTTCGTGGCATCATAGGGACCTCCACCGAAGGTCCCAGTGGCACCGCTCGCGTGCGTCCGCCACCACGCAGCACAGCCCTTGCTGACCGCGTCTCACCCACCCAGTACAGCGTTTCGTGGCCCCATACGGAGCTCCACCGAAGGTCCCAGTGGCAACGCCCGCCTGCGTCCGCCACCACCCAGCACAATTGCGGCATTCACAACTGCATATGGTTGGGTCCTTCGCCAGGCTAATTTTGTCACGCAGCATGGGGTGACGAATAAATCTGTACAACACCTGCAGGACGGCCCAGCAAGCTGACGCGCCCGTGCGCGAGCAGCATACCGAACGGCCCGCTGAAGTCAGCAGCCATGTCTGCCAGCTAAACACAACCAGGGACGAAGGCAAGCAAACTGACGTCCTGAATGATCTCCGCTGTCGAGAACCAAAACAAGAGGCAAGGGACACTTGGGGGAGGAGGACGAATGAGAGAGGATCAGGAGCGACCCGCTCCTGAGTACAACATGCGGAGCTGTTCGCAAGCGGAGCTCACCTGCATCGAATTCACTGGGCTGACTGCAGGCGGACGTCACCTGCAAGCCAGCATTGCAGCCTGACGCGCATTGGCGCGAACGGCGCACGTACTGAGGCTCCGAGCAATTCCCTTGCGGAACAATCGAACGCCAAACATGAAACTACCTGCTGCTTGGCACGGGCCTGCCTCGGCAACGTGCTGCTGCTTGGCACTGTGGCGCCTGGGCGCGGCCCTGCATGGAGGAGCACGAGGAAGGAAAACTATGTTTTGGATTCGCGGCCCGCAAGGAAACGTCCAGAGGGTGGTGTGAACGAGGCTGGGACACAACGCGCGGGAAGGCAGATAATTAACGGCGCAGCACAAGTGCCGGCCGAGAGAAGCAGCTGAGCATGTGCCAGCAGCAGAAAATTAACAACGCTGAACATGTGCCAGCGAAGGATGCAAATGGGAAGTACCAGCCGCAGGAAGGAAAAATACACGAGAGGGGAAAAAAGGGGCGCTGGAGGACGAAACCAAAGGGCCCCGAATGGAATGCCGAGGAGGCCTCGCAGACTAGCGCTGCCACGGGGAACGCGGCGCCAGCAGATCGGGGCAGGCGAGGGTGCTGTGCCACACGCCGCCGCATTCCACGCGCCAGCCCCCGTGCGCCGTGTACCACGGGAGGTACACGTCGGCCTTTGCCGCGTAGATGTCTCTGAACGCCACGGTCGCCTGCAGCTCTGCGTGCAGCGAAGACGCCTGCCAGTCGGCAAAGGCGTCCCGTGGCACGCGGGACGGCCGGACGGCAAGAAAGTCCGTGTGCGTCCTCGCTGGGGCGCAGCCAAAATGGTCCTTGCAGTGCTCCTTGCAAGAGACGAAGACGCCCCAGTTATCTGCCCTCTCCATGAGCGGCCAGACCAGCTTATCGTCGTAGATCACAGTGTCAGGGTTGACCCGGATAACCCAATCGTACCCTCGAAACCATCCGCTGGAAAATCCCACGTGGGCCGCAAGCTTTGCTCCCGCCTGTTTCCCTGGATTGCCGCCGAAGTGGACGATCTTATTTCTCATGGGCCACTTATCCAGTAGCACGGTGATGTTGCGTCTCATGTCGTCGGTGATATTCTCACGTCCGACGCACAGGATAACGTCCGCCTTCGAAAGTCTCGGAGAAGCCGCAAGCACCGGCGGCAGACACTCTAAGAAACTCATGTGCTGATCAGATGCATGCGTCGTGACGTACAGCACAACACTGAGGTTTGTGCGAAGTGACGTGAGCCCCGACGCGTTACCGACTCGAGCGTGACCAGCGTGCACTGCTACTGCCACGGCCAGGCCCAAGAGCGCGGCCGTCGAAATGCCGGTGAGCCACCGCGCGAGCCTGCACTGGCGGCGTATCGTTGTCCATCAGGGGCGAAGGGGCAAGGTGTGAATACCTTGTGGGCGCTGCCATGCCAGGCGGCATCTGCATCCCCACACCTCGAAGGGGGCCGGCGCGGCGGCCGTCGCGCCACGAATAGTTGTGGCTGCGAGTGCCACTGCGGCCGACGGTCCCGCTTGACTTGAGCCAAAATGGCTACGGGGGGCCTCTTGGGCGCCTCTTGGGGCTTCCTGGGAGACGCTTGGTGGCCTCCGGGGGCATACAGGCGGCCTCTAGGGCCAGAGACATCGAAATATCGGTTGGCAGTCCCCCTGTGGGCCCTCTATTAGGGAACTCTTGGGGCACAATTGGGTTGTCTGGGGAGCCTCCTGGGCCGTCTTGGAGCCCTCTTCCGGGCCTCGTGGCCCGCTTTGGAGCGATCTGAAGGGCCTCCGAGCGAGGCCGTGAGGGAGCGCTGGGAAGCGGGGGAAGCGAGAACGTCTACCTAAATCCTTCAAAAACCATCCGAAAATTAGTGAATCTTGCCTCCCAGGGCCCTCTTGGGGGGCGTCCTGGAGCGTGTTGGAGTCCTCGTCGGCCGTCTTGAGGGCATCTTGGGCGTCCTCGGGGCCTCTTGGGACTGTCTAGGGCCCTCTCGGGACCTCCATTAGCCTGTCGTGGCCTGCTTCGGGGCGGGCCCGGGCCGCCTCGGGACCCCTCTGGGCCTTCTCTTGGCGCGCTCTTGGGGCACAGTTGGGTTGTCTGGGGAAGCCTCCTGGGCCGTCTTGGGCCCTCGTCAGGGCCTCGTGGGCCTTCTCTGGAGCGATCCGAAGGGCCTCCGAGGCCGTGAGGGAGCGCTGGAAAGCGGGAAAAGCGAGAACACCAAAATCCGAAACACTCGGAAAAGAAACGAATCTTGCCTTCCAGGGCCCTCTTGGGGAGCCTCTCGAGTCCGTACTGGAGCGTGCTGGAGTCCTCGTCGGCTGTCTTGAATGCATCTCGGGCGTCTTCGGGGCCTCGTGGGACCGGGGACCACAAGGGGGGGGGATGGGGGAGGGAGGAGCCGCCGCGCTGTGTTGGGCCGCCGAGCCCTCCAGCCTCCCGCGGCGGCCCCGAGCCCATGGTCCAGCCAGCTCGTTCCGTCGGCGCCGCCTCGACAAACTCGGGCAGAATCGGAACACACGCAGGAGGCAGCTGTACACCACCACCAGCTCACCGAGCCAGAGCCATGCTGGCCCTGGCGTGGTGCATACGCCCTCCTGGCCGAGGCCAGGAGGGTCTACGCACCATGCCAGGGCCCAGGATGGGCCTGGCCTGGCACGGTGGTGGTGTATAGACGCCGTCGTCGCAGAACAAACATCAAATCGGGACACATCGGCACGGGACCGAAATCGAATCGGATTGGCCGTGCCAGAATGCAGAGCAGCGCCCGTACAATCATCGGTCCGCATCGTATCGTGACAATATCGGATAGGTTGTGCCCACGGCTTGCGCCGTAGGATGCGCCTGGTGCCCGGGAGACCTCTGGGTGCCATAGGTTGCGACGTGAGCTGTGTCATGGAAAACTTTGCATTGCTGCCTATTGCTTCGCACTGCGTGGATTTGATGTGCGTTGCTCTGCATCGCACTGCCGTGCAATGCCTTGCCTTGCGTTGCACAACAGAGATCTGATCGCACTGCTTACTGAATTCACTGTTCGGGGTCCACGCAGGAATTCTGTGCATCATGCTCGGAGACCAATTGAGACAAAGGCGGCTCTCCCGCCCGTCCCAAATCCGCTCAAAATCTGTCCCCGAATCTCTCCAGGGGTGACCTGATGTTCGAAGCGGATCCAGCAGTGGCGACGAGAAACCTCTAGAAGCGGCCCGGACAAAAAGTGCAAAAGAGCCGTGACCGCCCCCCCTCTGTCACGTCGCGTCGCGACTCGCGCCGGCTCCGTGTGGGAATCACCCATTCCTGGAGCCTGTTTGTTTTAGACTCTGGCAAGTTTACTTGCATGGACGGGGGGGGGGAGGGGGGCTGAGCCTGAAGCAAGCCCGGGGGGGGGGGAGCACGGAGATCACGCAAGTCGAAAGGCACTTGCACGCTGGTATTCGCCTGAAGAGGGGCGAAAGGGTGGGTGGGTGGGGGGAGGGGGCGAACGCCATGCAACTAAACTTGCCGGAGTCCAAAAAAAACAGGCTCCTGTAAACATTCCCAGGCAGCGCCGCCGCGACCACCCCCCCGGGCGCGCCCGCAATCACCAGGGCATACAGGAACGACGTCCGAGGAGCTCGAGAAGGGGGCCGCTGTCCCGGCCGGCCCTCCTCCGAGCTGTGTGCGTTCTGGCCCCCCGCTTGGGCAGGAGGGCCGAGGAGCGCGTCCTTTGCCGGGCGCTGCAGGGTCGCGGCCGGTCTGTGCAGTCACGCGGAGGTCAGACTACTGTTCTCGGGGGTTGCTCGAGGTGCCCCGGGCCCGAGGTGCCCCCAGCTGCTCGCTCCTTCTTGGGCCCACTGGGGCTCCCTGGGCCTCGCGAAGGGCGTTCCGAAGGCCGTGGGGGCCTCCCTGGAAATCCTGGGGGCACCTTGGGCCAAAATCGCCTCGGGGCAACACCAGA
Organism: Prorocentrum cordatum; assembly: GCA_963575745.1. Lineage (NCBI taxonomy): Eukaryota > Dinophyceae > Prorocentrales > Prorocentraceae > Prorocentrum > Prorocentrum cordatum. Next base: position 240,756 of record CAUYUJ010016098.1, on the reverse strand, counting down.
TTCGGGGATGGACAGGCCCCCCTTCAGTAAAACGTGGTTTGGTGAAAACGGCCTGAGGCCCAGACCTGGCGGGCGCGAGCCTGGAAAATATCGGCCACGGCGCCCTCTCGAGAACCGAAGACGGACAACTCTGAAGGGGAACTGGGACACACAAATAAATACACACAAATAAAAGGATCCCCCATATTTTCCCATATTTTCTTGGTTTTTGTCTTCCCCCCCACTTCCCATATTTTCCCATATTTTCCTGGGAATCGACGATTAATTGTGTCTGTGTGTTTTTTCCCCTCCTGAAACTCACTAATCGACGTGTCACTGCCTGGGGGTTCTGTCCACCCCCGACAGATACTCAAGGACGCCGAGGCCCGTGCTGCCGGGCGGCGGCGTTGGTCGGGCGAGGGCAGGAGGAGGCAAGAGGAGAGGCCGAGGGGCGGGGGCCGCCCGCCCAACGGGCGGAAGCCCGTGTGCGACTCGACGGGGAGAGCTCGCTGCACAGAAGCATCCCCCCTCCGTGGGACGCACAGACACATGCTGGCACTACATGGCCTCCTTGGAGGTGCGCGTCCGACCCGAACATATAGTACACACATGTTGTAGCATATCGTTTCCCGAGCGGGGTGGCCAGAAAGCGCGCGCCGCGACGCATATACTGTAAGATTTCTCGGTGCGCGCGTCGCCCCTGGGGGGGCGACGCACATATAGTAGAAGTGTGTTGGGGCGACGCCGATTCTAGCGAACCCCCCTCCCAGGAAGCCTCCGAGCCCAACATTGCCTATCAGCTGGGGGCTTCAAAAGCATAACGACACCCATTGATTGCTATTCTAACCTCGCTGGGGGTCATATGGACGCCTGTTACCGCCGAAATTCGGGCTCGACTGCGGCAACTTCTGCATGCTAATGTCGGCACCGTTTTGCACGCCTTCGGGGATCAACGTTGGGAAAATGACGGTCCCAACTTGGGGCCCAGATGCCGCCCCGCTTTCAATACACTGGGGGCCCGACCACAAGAAACCCTCCACTAGAAACCCAACCCTGAGATCCGAGGGCGTCCCTTACTTTTCTGGTGCGGTAACGTCGCGCCTTCCATCGCAAAACCACCGAAACCCAAGAAACCCAGGGCACCCCGGAGGCAAGCAGGGTGCTTCTTGGCATGGCTGTTTTTGTAGCAGTGCGGAGGAGGCGACTCCGCGGGCACGAAGGCCCCACGGGGCAGCAACGTCCACCCCGGAGGGCCGTGCTGAACCCCTGCCTGGCCGCCAGCTCAGGCCGCGACCGCGGCCGACCCGCCTACTGCCCGGCGGCTGCTCCGCCCTCATGTTTCCTTCGCGGCGGCTGTGGCCAGCTGCGCCTGCACTGGCATGGGCCTCCACTGTAGCTTTCCAACGGGGTTCGGGCCTCACGCAGGGCTGCTGGGACAGTCTAGAAGGCTCACCTGGGCCGCCCCAGCCCCGTCCTAGCCCTGCTCGGGTCCCTTCCCGGGGCCCTTGTCGGCCCTTGCATGTCCTGACCGACTCTGGACTCAAGGTTGAAGCTTTGTCATGCAAGGGACATGCGACTTCAGTCGGCGCTCGCGAATTCAATCGGTGGGTTTTGAAAACTCATTATTCAGGGGCCAGAAAAACCTCTCCCAACCTCCGGCATTCCGATCCGCGTGAGACGTGCGCCGAGCGGTGCTGGTGGACGCCGGCTCTCAGCCCGCAGCCCTGGACGCAGGACGGCAGACAAAGGGCGCTGGCACTCCGTCTCCTGGAGCATGCCCCCCAAACGCCGGCCCGAATCGTCGTGCGGCGACGCCTGCGTTGCCATGTGGAAAACACTGAAGGAAAATATAGGTTCGCCTCTCCTGGGTTAACGCCTCCGCAAAAGGTGTCTGCCCGCAGCAAGGCCGGCTCCGGAACCGCGAAGGGCGAGTCGTCGATTCTGAGGCCCGGGCGGACACCATGGCGGAGCATCTCAGCGAGGTGCAATGGGCTGCTCGGGACACCACGGAGATGCGTGAAGAAGCACTGGGCCCCACCCTCCCTGTTGACCTCGGCCCCATACTTGACAGCGAGGAGGCAGGGGCCCGAAAGATGAAATGAGGCAAAGCGTGCGACTCGGACGGCGTGCCTGGAGACCTCTGGAAGGCCGTCGCTGCGCTGGGGTCGCCAGCGAGGAGATGGGCGACGGCGCTCTGCTCGAAGTGCTGGGAGGATGGCCTGGTCACGAGTCGCTCGTGGTCGCAATTTTCAAAACGGGCGACGATTCTCTTTGTTAGAACTACAGGCCGATCTATCTTCTGCAAGCTGGCTACAAGCTTTACGCTACCGTACTACTGCGACGCCTTCAGGCAGCCGGCGCCGAATCGCGCGTCTGGCCGAGGCAATTTTGATTTAGGTCGCAGAGCGGAACCACAGACGCCATCTTCATGGCGAGGCGATTCCAAGACGATGCGTGGGAAGCAAAAGGCGCTCATCTTGTCTTCCTCGCGCTCGACTAAGCCAAAACCTTCGACACCATTGACCCTGCGGTCTTACTGCGGGCTGTGCGCCGCTTCGGGCTGCCGGACAAAATGCTGAAGGCCGTGGGGGCGATCTACACCGGGCGCCGCTTCGCTGAGCGAGACGCTGGACAGACATCTATCTCGCGAGAGCAGAAGGCTGGTATTTGCCAGGGATGCCCTCCCTCCCTGTTCTTAATTCGCCATGGTCATGACGGTCCTCCTGACCGATGCGAAGAATGACTTGGGGGCGGCTGCGGACGAGGTCAACGACCTCGTCTACGCAGACGACACTCTGATCGTGGCCGCGGACGAGGACCAGCCCGCCGAGCACATGCGGGCCATCTCGGATGTCGGCGCCAACTACGGCCTGCGCTACAACTGGCGGAAGCTGGAAGTGCTGCCGGTACGGTGCCAAGCGTCTATCCCGAAGCCCGATGGCCAGCCGATTGTCCAGAAGGAGAGCCTCGTGTACCTGGGCGCTGTGCTCTCATCCAACGGCAACATCGACGCTGAGCTTTCGCGAAGGCTCGTAGCGGCGAGGTCTGAGTTCGACAAGCTAGCTCGCATATGGTCTAATAGCACTCTTTCCGCGTATTAAAAAGTGAATAGTTTCAACGCGTGTGTAATTTTAAAGAAAATGTATAGCCTTCACACCACGTGGTTGAAACAAGCAGAGCTGTCCAAACTAGACGCTTTTCAAGCATGCTGTTTGCGCAAGGTTCTAGGTATTCCACATTCTTCTATAAGTCACGTGACACATTGTTCGGTGCTTGGCCAGGCGAGGCAAAGCCGGTTGAGCCAGACCTTGCTGGAGCCACAACTTACACTTCTGGGCAAGATCGCGCGCATGGGCGACGGCCACCCTGTGCACGGATGTCTTTTCAAGCTTGGAAGCGCGGAGCTTCGAGATCCACCCTCAGTCCGCCGGCGCGGCCGCCCCAGACAGGTGTGGGCGCGCGAGGTCTATAAACACGCTGTGCATGCATGTGTACAACGAAATGTAAATGGCTCAGAGGTTGCTGCCATGCCGGCAAGCGTCTGGAAGAGCACGGCGCGAGAGTACAGCCGATCTCGCTAGCCCCCATTCCATTGCTCATGTGCGCGTCACACGGCTTCTGATACTCTCCAGGGTTGCCCCCCGCGGGTGCGACGCCACGTGATGAGCACAGCGGGATGCTATTTTTGTTGCCCCGTCCCCCTTGCGTTACCACGCGCCGAAAAAGTCTAGAATCATATGTGTCCGCCCCCCCTGCGGTGCCTCGCGACAGGAAGAATAGAATCGTCTCGCCCCTCTGCACTGCCACGTGGCGAGCAGAGTGGAATCGTATATATTCTGCCCGACTGCATTGTCGCTTGACGAGTTAGAATGACATGATAATTTCTCGTCGCCTTTGCATTGTCACCTAACGCAGAGAACGAATACGTATCTGTTTCGCTCCTCTGCGTTCCCACGTGGTGAGCAATGGAATCACATTTCTTCCGCCCTAATCTCAAATAGTATGTTTTCCGCCCCCCCGCTGCGTTGCAAGGTGACGTGTAGAACAAATGTACATTGGTTTCGCCCCCCTAGATTGCCACGCGGCGCGCAGAAGTATAATGGTATGTTCTCAATTCCTTTGCGGTGCCACGCGACGTGGAAATGGGATAATGCGTTGGCGCCCTCCTGGGTTGCTACGTGCCGAGTATGTTCGATTTGTATTAGTTGGCCTCCCCACCTCCTGCGTTGCCACGTGACAGACATTGCGTGCCAGAGTGGGATCGTATGTGTCCTCTCCCCTGCGTTGCCATGAGACAAATAGGAATACAACAACATGTTGCAAACCCCTTTTGTCTTGCCTCGTTACGTATAGCGTATGTATTTTGTTTCGCCCCTCTACGCTGCCATGTGGTGGCTAGAGTGGCATGTGTGTTCGCCCCCGTGCATTACCATGTGACGAGTAAAATGAAAACAGTGTGGTTGCAGCCCCCCCTGCGTTGCCACGTGGCGAGCAATGTGGAATCGTATGTTGTCCGCCCCTCTGCATTGCAACGTGACGAACCAACTCGAATAGTATGTTCTCAGCCCCTTTGCGTTCCCACGTGACGTATACGCATATTTGAATTATGTCCCCCCTCTGCGCTGCCATGCGGCCACCAGGTGGAAAATTCGATGTCGCCCCCCGTGCGTTTGCCACGCGACGCATCCAGTACAATAGTTTGACTGTGCTGGAGGCCTTCAGGACCCAGGGATCAGGTCCCCTTGAACTTGGTTCGTTTCCCCAGACCCCCGGCGTAGCCGATTCATCTGAACACGTTCGTTCCCCGACCCCGTAAAACGAACGGTTCACTTCCTCAACCCCCTGGAAAACTGAACTGCTCACTCCCCCGACCTTGAACATTGAACAGTTCATGTCCCCGGCCCCCTGAAAATGAACAACTAATTTCCCCAACCCCCTGGGAAACTGAACGGAAAATTACCGGTTCATTCTCTAAACTTCCTTGAAATCTGGACGGCCCATTTCTCCGATCTCGAAAACCGAACGGATTTCTCAACCCCTTGGGAAACTGAACGGTTCATTTCCCCAGCCCAGGCAAACGAACTGCTCAATTTCTCAATATTTGAGAATAAAGGGTTCAAGGGGCATACTGACCCACGCTACGGCCACAAACAATGAACGGTTCATGTCCCGACCCCCCCGAACAAAAATGAACGGGGAGTTCGGGGCATGCTAACCCACGCCACGGCCGCAAAACATAAACGGTTCATTTCCCCAGCCGCCTGGGAAACAGAACGGTTCATGCCCCCGAAACATGAACGGTCCAGTTTCCCAACTCCTTGGGTAACTGAGCAGATCGTTCCCCCAGCCAAGAAAACTGACGATCCATTCGCCCAACCCTTTCGAACTGAACCCTTCATTCCCCCCCTGAAAACATGAACCTGAAATTAGGGGCATGCTAACTCACGCTACGGCCGCAAAAATGAACGGCTCAATTTCCCAACCATTGAGAACATGGACGGTTCATTTTGTCAGCGAGGTGTGTAGCCGCACCGTTCACTTTCGGGGTTGTGAAAATGAGACGCTCAAGATGTCAAAGGGTGAGAACATGAACCGTTCATTTCTGGGGGGTGGGACAATTGACCGTTCATATTGTCAGGGGGGCATGTACCGTTCATGTCTGGCGGCTCGCAAAACCAAATGATCGGATGAATCGGGGCATGCTCTTCCAAGCGGGGCAAATATGAACCACGTTTTGCCGAACGGGGCAGGAATGAACCTAAAAACTCCGCGCCAAAGAAACACCCACCCCTTGAACAGGGTCTCCGATCCACTCAAACAGTCATGTTGTTTTAGCCCCCCCCCCTGCGTTGCCACGCGGCGAGCAACTTAGAATCGTATGTTGTCTGCCCCCCCGGCCTCCTGCTGCAGACACATGGGGGGTACGGGTCCAGAGAGCCCACGTCCATGTCACTGACCCGGCAATCTTGACGGGTGCCGTTCAGCTGCACGGCATATATCTGATCCCACACGGCCATGGCACGGAAACTGGTGCAACACACAGCGCAGGAAGAGCTGCAACCCGCACGGAAGGCACGCACGCCCGCGGGAGGGCCTTCCCTCAGTTGCGGACTGTGCTCATCACGTCCTGGAAACCGTCTGCGCCCCTTCTGGCGAGAGCTGGATGCTGAACGCGAAGCTGCTCGAAGAACCTAAATGAGCGGACAGGACCTGGGAGCTCAGAACATCACAACACCACGAGGCTGGCCAAGTTCACCCCAGGGCCTGGCCTGGTGCCCCGGCCCCCCTGGCCTCGTATCAGGCAGGGGAGGCCAGCACGACACTCCGGTGCCCAAATGCGGGCCCGGCTGGCCAGGCCGCGCGGTGGGGTGTGATACAGCTTGCTGGGTTTCGACCGCATGATGTCGCCCAGCTGGGGGGGGGGGGGGATCAGGGGAGGCCTCCCGCATGGTCTGGAACGGACGGGGTTGGAGGATCGCCGCCGCACCGCCGATGCATCGGCGACGGTGGGATGGAGAACGACGGGGTCGCCGCAGGAGGAGGAGGAGGAGTAGGAAGAGGAGGAACGAAGGAAGAGGAGGAGGATGAGGGACCGGATAAAAAGGAAGAGTACGAGCAGGAGAAAGCAGACAATGCAGGTATTATAGAAAAGCAGCGGCGCCCTTATTGCTAGGGGCAACCGGTGTAGGCCGCGCGGTGGCCGCCAGCAGCGCGCGGGCGGCGCCGCACACCTGTGGGGGCGGCGGGCCGCGTCGCGGTCGCTCGTCGCCAGGCCCTCGCGACGTCGAGAGCGGCTGCGGCAGGGAATTGGCGATCGATCGCCGACGCGCTGCCGAAACATTGGGATCGTGGTGGGCGGGGGGATTCGCAACTGTCGGCCCCCACGTCGGCGAACAGTGGGCGACTGGTGGCCGATGCGCCCCCCACCCCCCCGGGAGCCCCACCTCGTGGCGCCCCTGATCGCCACGACGTCGGCGTTGGCTTCGGTCGCGCAGATCGCTCGGTCCCAGCTCGCCGGTCGGACGGGGGCGGGGGGGGGAGGGGCGGGGGCGGGGAGCAGCAAAAGAAGAGGCGGGGCAGGTGGAGCGGAGAGGGGTCTGGGCCCTGGGAGGGGAGGGACATGAGAGAGGAGGAGACGAGGGAGAAGGATGGAGGAGGGGGAGGAGATGACTACCTACCAGACCACCCCAACCCAACCCGAAGACCCGAATTTGACCCGAATTTCGGGTTGGGGGGGTACGGATACCATGTGTTTTTTCAACGTTCCCGGACCCCCCCACACTGGAAATGGAAGGCAAATTGAGGGCTTCGGGTTGGGTTGGGGTGGTTTGGTGGGTGGTGAGGAGAGGGGGGGGAGGATGGAACAGCACGAGATAGGAGGGCGCAGCAGGTCAGCTCCACTCGAGCCCGTTGCACTGCTGTGAAACCGGGGCTGCTGCACGGCGAACGCTCGAATCGCCGTGTTTCCCGTTCGCTCTCGGCTACTGCCCACCTACCAGACCACCCCGACCCGACCCGAAGACCCGAATTTCGGGATGCGGTTGGAGAGGGTACGGGTTCCACATTTGTTTTTTCGGTGTTCTCCTCCCGGCCTCGTTCTGAGGCTGCGCCCCCCTTTCCCCCCCCCCCCCCCCATCTTCGATTGATTCAAGCTTCGCGGCCCGCTTCGCTTCGACCGGAAGAGGCGCGCTCTCGACCCGCGGATCAAAAACATGTGTTTTTGTCGATGTTCCCCGACCCCCCCCCCACTGGACTTCGAGGGTCAATCTGCGCCTTCGGGTTGGGCTGGGGTGGCTTGGTGGGCGGTGAGCTGCCGTGCAGGGGGCTGCCGCAAGGCCACACCTCGCCTCAGTGTGAAGCTCTCGGCCCGCCTGTCGGGCAGTTCTTAATACACGTATTGTTTTGTTGTTTTTGCTTGTTTTTTCTTTTTATTATTATTTTGTTAGAAAAACATCGGAATTTAATGCATGACTAATGTATGAATAGATTTATGCATGAGCTCCTCGTTGTTTTTAAAACCCAATCCCTGCATGTTTTCATACATGATCCGCACGCGGCGCATGTATAAAAAAACGGCACTGTGCACTTCACGCGCTTCGAACAGCTGGCCGGGGAAAACTGAACACCGCGGGCACCACAGCCAAAGCAAGGCTGAGGCAGCCGACCTTCTGCTGGCGGCTGCAGTGGCGCACCACACGATGTGCACCTAGACAAGGAGAGCGGGAAGACTGCTGCCGCGGACCTCTCCACTTTCAAACAAATCGAGTGCCACCTTTCGGCGCCACTCGCTTCTTTTCCACTTGGGAGCAGCAACACTGGGCATTCCCAACGCAAGAACGAACCCTCAATGCTAAACAACTATGTTTGCCACTGTCGGCAAACTTGCTAGGGAAAATCGCCCTCAGAGCCGACTCTTTCTGTCCAGCTCCCAACACAGGTGGGACACGTCACACGGGGCAACCCTGCTCGCGATATCCACCATGCCGTGCCTCCGCCAGCACGGAGGAAAACCACCGAAACCATTCCCTGGGAGCAGAGATGTGCGGCGTCACATGCGCCAGCGCAGGTCACGCTATCATCTACGCCGTGCCTCCCGCCATACGCGGGAAGACAACCGTAGCCACCCCCATCAGAGTTCTCTCCGTGCAGTACCATTGGGGTGCCGATGAACTCGAACACTTCTTTCGGGGATGGACAGAACCCCCTTTAGCAAAACGTGGTTTAGTGAAAACGACCTCGGGCCCAAACCCGGCGGGCGCAAGCCTGGAAAATAACGGCCACGGCGCCCTCTCGAAAGCCGAAAACGGACAATTCACTAATCGACGTGTCACTGTTGGGGGTTCTGTCCAGCCCCGATTCTTCACCAGCTCCTTCGAGCTGCGATACGCTGAGAAATCTGACTGGTCCTGCCCCTGGTAGCAACTGATGCTGGCGCCGCGCTTGACTAGCCCGTGCGCACCCTCTGCCCTTCTGCGCCGTGGCGGGGCCGACGGCGACGGACGCACGTGCGTACTGCTCGTCGTCCTTGCTGCTTGTGCCTGCAGTGTCGATGGTGGGAGACGCGCATTCGAGCCCAATTCCAGGCTGCCCAGTCACGATGGTGCCGAGGATGTTGAACCACACGTGCATGTCGATACCTGAGCCCTCGATTGTAGGAATGAATCGGTCGTGACAGGAGCGAACTTGATACAAAACTACGGCTGCGCCTCGAGTTGCTCTGGGTCCGTGATGGTCTCAATCCAGATCTTGTCCGACGCATCAGGCTCCTTTATGTTCAGCCCGCGCATGGCAATCCCCGTGTTGGAGGAGGAGGTAATGATGACCGTCATGTTCTGGCCAGCTTCTCATCGGTCCCCTGTTCCGCTTGTCTCTTCCTCACATGTTCTGACAGTGTGGTGGCGCGGGGAATGGGCCGCCAGGGGGCCGCAGAACTTTGGGGTGCCGATGGGCCCCGGCGGGAGGAGGGGCCCGAGCCTCGAGCCAGGGGGGGGGGGGAGGATGGAGGAGGGGGGCAGGTTGGAGGATGGATGTGGAAGAACAAAGGTCTGGGAGAGAAACGAACGCGGGGGCCTCCGCCGGTATGAGCTCGTCGTCCCGTGAGCCGTTGCTCTGTCAATCCCCGGGCCTGGCAGCGCGAAAACGAACCCGCCTCCTTCGGGACCTGGAGCTCATTCTCTCATGACTCGCGATAACGTCCGCGACCATGACCGGCCCCGCCCCCACCCCGATCACCACTTCCCTGGTTCGGAGATCTTCTGACCCGGGTCAATCCAACACGGGTCAGCAGGAAACCAAAAACTGCAATGCAAGAAAAAAAACTGCAACGCAGGTCTTCGCAATCCCGGGTCAGCCAATATGTGCGGCCGCCTCGCGGCCACGAGCGGCTCGCTAACGCGGGTCAGCCAGAGGGGGTCTTCGCAGGATCCTGCAGGATCCGGTGCCGTGGCTGACCCCCGTTTTGGGCGCATGAGTTATCCGGGGTAACTCGGGTCCGGGGTAACTCGGGTTTGGATTCCCGAAAAAGGAACCCGAGTTATCCCTGACCCGAATTACCCCTGATGATTCGGGGCTCTGGACGCCCGAGTTATCCGGGGTAACTCGGGTCCGGGGTAACTCGGGTTTGGATTCCCGAAAAACGAACCCGAGTTCTCCCTGACCCGAGTTACCCCTGATGATTTTGGGGCTCTGGACGCCCGAATTATCCAGGGTAACTCGGGTCCGGGGTAAATCGGGTTCGGAACCCCGAAAAACGAACCCGAGTTAGCCCTGGCCCGAGTTACCCCTGACGATTCGGGGCTCTGACCGTTTGCACTGACCCCCTTCTCAAGGCTCCCGACCGGTCACGTCACGACTCGCGCCGGCGCCGCCTGGGAATGAGCCAAGACTGTCCCGGGCGGCAGCGGCGCGAACCGTGACGCGACCAGCCCCCCCCCCCACCCTTCCCCCACCAGCCACGGTCTCCCGCACTCCTGCATGCTGAAGGCCGTGCAGGGATGGGGGGGGGGGAAGCGGGACGGGCGCGACTCAGATCCCAGCGCGCTCAGTCCGAAGAGGGGGAGCGCCCCCTGGCCCCTGCACTCCCGCCGCACGGCGGGATCGGTGAAGGCCCGACCGGGGAAGGGAGGACTCCGAGACGGCCGACCCCGCAGAAGCTGAGCGCAACCGCTGCTGAGCAGAGGCCAACACACGAGCCTCGCGGAGCCAAGAAAGCGCCTCCTTCATGCTCAAGGGGGGGAGTTTTCGGCGACTCCAGAAGGTGGATTGCGACAGGTGTGGTCTGCAACGGGAGCCCCGGGGGGCAGGCGGGGACCTCGACAGAGCTCTCCGCCGCGCCCCGAGGAGGTCCGACGAGGACGGCGTCGTCCCGCCCAAGCCCCAACGGCCCAGATCGCAGACCACATCCCGGCGTGATCATACCCTCTGTAGTCGCCGATAGGGAGGACAGGGCAGCCAGCCTGAGCAAGGGTCGCAGCCCGCCAGCGGCCAGTTCTGCAGCAGTGAGGTACCCCAGGGCACGTTCGGCGAGCTGACCGCGCGGCCTGGCGGTTCGCCGGCGGCATGTCCCCTCCCGCTGGCCTTCCGGGGGAAACGAAGGGGGGGGGGCTGGCCCAGGGGGGGGGGGACCTTGAACTATGCGTCGCATCGGCGCCCAGAAAAAACAGGGCGAAACCCAAAAATCTGGCTTCGAACCCGAAAATCCAGAAAGAGCTAAACACCAAAACCGGCGGAAACCCGAAAATCCGCAGGAGCAGAACCCGAACCACCAGGAGCGGCGAACCCCGACACCCACTACAGCATGCCTCGCCTGCCTCGCCATGTTCCTCCCCCTCCTCCCCTGCCTCCTCCCCTGCCTCCTCCTCGTCCTCGTCCTCGTGCTCCTCCTCCTCCTCCTCCTCCTCCTCCTCCTCCTCCTCCTCCTCCCCCTCCGCCTCCTCCTCCTCCCCTTCCGTCTCCTCGGCCAACCCCCTCCCGTTCGTCATCCATCTCCTCCTCGCTCGTCCCCGTCCGCCTCGTCCTCCTTCCGCTCCTTCTGTCTCCCCCTCCGCCCTCCTCCTCCTCCTCCTCCACCTCCTGACTCGTCCTCCAACGCCTCCTACCCTCCTCTCCTCCCTCGTCCCTCCTCCCTCCTCCTCCTGCCTTCTGCTTATTCCCTCCTCCCTCCCTCCCCCCTTCCTCCTCCTCCTCCTGCTCCTCCTTCCTCCTCCCTCCCTCCTCTCGCCTCTTCCTGCTCCCTACACCCTCCTCCCTTCTGCCTCCTCCCTTCTCCCCCCCTCCCTCCTCGTTCCTCCCTCCTCGTCCTTCCTCCCTCGTTCCTCTAGTCGGCACGCGGCAGCGCCCGCAGGGCGGAAACTGAAACTATTCCACTTTACTCGCCACGTGGCGAACGCCTGGGTGCGAACAAAATGTGCTACTCCACTCTCCTCGCGATGTGGCAGCGCCTGCGGGACGGATCAAAATAAGGTTCCACGCGAATTGCCAGGTTGCAACGACTGCAGAGCGCAACGCAAACTGCTCCACTCCACGACTCGCCACGTGGCAGCGCCGGCGAGGCGGAAGCATATGTGTTGACTCTACTCGCCATGTGGCCACACCAGGGGAGCGAAACCAACACTGCCCCACTCTCCTTGCCACGTGGCAACGCTCGGAGGGGGGAACGCATACGACTCCACTGTACTCACCACGTGGCAACGCCTGCGGGGCGAAACAGACTTATTCGATCCTTCTCGGCGGCACGTGGCAACGAAGCGGGACAGCACCAAATGCTGCCCCTGTCGACTCGCCACATGGCAACGCCACGTGGTAAGGCATGAGGGGTAAACACAAGTACTATCCCACTCCGTTCGCCACGTGTTAACGACATGGGGAGCGAACAAGAAGCACAAGTCCACTCAACCCATCACATGGCAACGTCTGGAGGGCAAAACCATAGATGCCATTCGATTCGCCACGTGGCAACGCCTTGGAACAGGAACACATAAACCTCCACTCCATTCGCAATGGGAACACGACGGGCCAGCGAACAACATACAACACAACACAACGAAAAATAACGACTCGATTGCATTCGACGTGGCAACGCCGCGGAGGAGAACACCAACATCTACCTCGTCACGTGGTTCCACCACGGACGAGGACGATGACGAGGACGAGGACGAGGACGAGGGCGAGGACGACGACGACGACGACGACGACGACGACGACGACGACGACGACTACGACGACGTCGACGACGACGACACGACGACGTCGACGACGACCACAACAACGACGACACGACGACGACATCGGCGGCGGCGGCGAAGACAAAGACGACGACGACGACGACGACCACAACGACGACGGACAACGTCGGCAACGACGATGACGCCGATGACGAAAATGACGATGGCAATGACGACGACGACCATGACGACGCCGCCCGCCCCGCCCCAGCCCGCAGGCGCGCCCCCCCTCCGTCACCCTCCTCCCTCACTCGCTCCTCCGAGGCGGCCACCAAACCGAGCCAGAGTTCAGGCACGCGGCAAGAGAACTCCTTCCCCATCACCCTCCCACTCCTCCTCTGAGCCGTCGACTTCCTTCCTCCTCCCCTTCCGCATCCCCCCCCCATGCCACCACTGTGCCGACGATTTCCTCGTCCCAGGGAATCCTGAGAACCGACATCCTCCTCCTTCTCCTCCTCCTCCTGCTGCTGCTCCTCCTCCTACTCCTCCTCCTCTTCCTCCTGCTCCTGCTCCTCCTCCTGCTGCTGCACCTCCTCCTCCTCCTCCTCCTCCTCCTCCTCCTCCTCCTCCTCCTGCTCTTCGTCCTCCTCCTCCTACTCCTCCTCCTCCTACTCCTGCTCCTCGTCCTCCATCACCGTCCATCCTTCGGATGTCCACCCTTGAACCTTGCATCAGTTCTTTGCTGTTTGCGCAGTCGCACCATACGTCGCATTGCATTGCACTGCGTTCCCCTTCCTCCTTGAGCCCCCCTCCTCCCCCCTACTCGCTCATCCTCCGCCTCCTCTCCTCGCTCGTCCCCGCCCTCCTCGTCCTCTCTCCGATCCTCCCACCTCCTCCTCCCTCCTCCTCCTCCTCCACCTCCTCGCTCGTCCTCCCACACCTCCTACCCTCGTCCTCTGTCCGATCCTCCCACCTCCCCCTCATCCCTCCACCTCCTCCTCGCCCTCCTCGCTCGTCCTCCCACGCCTCCCACCCTCATGTCCTCCGCCCTCCCTTTGTCTCTGATCCTCCTGGCTCCTGCCTCGTCCCGCTCGTCCTCCCCAATGCCTCCTGCCTTCTCCCTCCCACCTCCCTCCTCCATCCTCCTCCTGCTGCTCCTCCTCCTCCTATTTCTCCTCCTCCTGCTCCGTCTCCCCTCCTCCCTCCTGCCTCCTGCCCCACCATCCTCCTCGCTCCTCCCTCCTCCTTCCTCCCTCGATCCCCTGGTCGGCACGCGGCAGCGTCCGCGGGGCGGAAACTGAAACTATCCCATGTTACTCGCCACTTGGCAAACGCCTGGGTGGCGGAGGATCTATACTACTGCACTCTCCTCGCCACGTGGCGAGGCCTGCTGGACGGAAAACAGCGCCGAGGGAGCGAAACAGATACTGCTCCAATCTCCTCGCCACGTGAGGACGCTCGGAGGGGAAAACACGTACTACCCCAATGTGCTCGCCAAATGGCAGCGCCTGCGGAGCGAACGCCCGCGCAGCGCGCCCGCCCGCCCGCCAGCGCGCGCCCGCGCGCCCGCCGCCCGCCCGCCCGCCCGCGCGCCCACACGCCCGCCCGCCCGCGCGCCCGCCCGAACCTTCCACGCGTCCAAGCCGAAGCACCCCGAATTTCGGATCACACCTCCCTGCGGTTTCGGGCGCACCCCTTTCTCGTGATGCCAGGCTTAACCCCACTTTTGTGTTCGTGCTCCGCCCCTCCGAGAGCTTCGGGTTTACACTCCATATGTTCGGACTGGCGGCGACTTCCGGGTTCAAGCTCCTTCCTCGGCCATAGGCCCCCGACGACAAAGCGACAGAGCCTCTCACGCTTCTGGGCGGGGCGCAGGGGGCCCAGACCCGATCGGCGAGGCACGGGCGATTGTAGGGCGACGTGATCTATACGTATGCACCTTCCCTGCCAAGGTGAGCGTTTTCTTCTTCGGCGTTTCGACATTGGGCGGAAGGGGGGGAGGGGGGGGCCTGGCTCCGAACCTCTGCTTAATGCCTCTGTTTGCAGCAGTGCGTCCTGCGGGGGACAGCGGGGGAGACTCCAACCTGCCTGAAACAGGCGCCAAAAACAGCCAAGAGATACTCCAGGGGGGGGGGGCGGTCGGGAGGGGGGGGGGGGGGCAAGGGCCCGCGCCGATCGGCAAAACACGGAAAAAAGTCACAAGCCCATTCTGGGCCCGGCATCGGTGTTTATGCCTCCCTGGCCAAGCGAGGATGGCGTACACACCGATCCTGGGCCCAGGATGGGCCTGGCCTGGGGCGGTGTGTACGTATAGCCCCCGACGCCCGAGATTAGGGGGGGATGCTTCCCCCCCCAGTGTGCCAGCCCCGCCCCCGTCGGCGCCCCTGAGCTCTGCCTTCCCTGAGAGGGGGGGGCGGGGGGGAGAAAGGGGGGACAGCGGGATATACGGTGGAGGCCAGTCCACAAGAAATCTTCCACGAGGAACCCAACCCGACGTCCATTGATTTTAGTTTGGGAACGTCACGCTTTACATATAGCAAAACCATAAAACGCCCAAGAAACCTTGGTCACCCTGGAGGCAATGACTCGAGAGGCCCCTTAAAAGGGCCAAATAGCCTCCCAAGTCGGGTCCTCGAGGGCCTCAAGAGAGCACCAAGATGGAGACGGCCCCAGGAACCCCCAAAAAGGCCAAAGACAGCCGGGCCCGAGGCAACCCTCGACAAGCCTCCAAAAGGGCCCCTCCCGCGTGTTCCCCCCAGTGGTCCCGTGACGTCTTGGGGAGCACGCCGACCACCAGCAATATCGCGCTGACGCTAAGCATTCCTCCGCACAGGCGCATCCAAAAGGCACGACGGCGGTGGCGACTCACCAGAATCGTGTTCGACGGAAATCTGCACCCTCGCCGGACAAGCATACATATCGACAGGATAACCGAACGTGTCGCTCGAGACACCCTGACAATTTCTGTCCTTGTGGCTTGAAGCCCCCGAAGGCTGCACGGATGAAAGGCGCGCCGTGTTCGGCATCTGGGCGGCGAAAATGAACGCGTTTTACGCACAATGCAGAACGACCTTACGCGGGGCGCGTGCGCCCTACTAACGACCTTCCACGGGCAACTCACGCCACGCACCAGTGTCCGTGAAGACGGCACCATTTTGCTGAGCCGCTCATCGGGATCTGGCCTGGGCGCCGCGCGCTCCCAGCCCAAACGCTCCCAGCCGCTACGCGGATGGAGCGCGACCTGCGGCTCTGGCCCGGGCGTCGCTCGCTCTCGCCTCGATGGCGCCTGCTGGCTGCGAGGCCGGAGCACAGGCCGCCTTCCAGGTGCGGCTCTCGCCCCCGCGCCGCGAAAACCCGTCGCAGACGCTTCCAGCAACTACGCGCAGCGAGCCCTCGTGCTGTCTGCAGCGCCTGGCTCTCGCCGTGGCGCCGCGCGCGCTCGTCCGAATAGCTTCCAGCAGCTACAGGGAGGTCAACAAAAACAAGGCATTCTAAACATAAGGAGTCTAAAATTCTAGGTTGTCCCGTAGAGCTTGCAGCCCCGAAGCAGGGCAGACAGCAGAACTAAGAATTAAATAAACAAGAAGCGGACCCGCGACGCGGCATGAAACAAAACGAGGACCCCCCCACCGACATCAGTTCAGCTGCCGGCGGGGTATGTGGGAGACTTGGCCAAACTTGGGTTTCGCCATCTTGCTGCAACCTCCTCTGGTCCTGGCGCCGCAAAAGCCCCTGCGTAGACGGCTTTCGACAGCTCGCAAATCGACGACCGAATGCAAGGCCCGTCCACGACAGCCTCACCCACGTCCTCGAAAACCGAATCATCGTGGGGGGGCCTGTCCCGCAAGGTCGCTGGAACAGCGGGCGGACGATCTGTGTCTTCAAAGCTGGGCGGTCGCCACGGCGGGCGGCGCGCACGGGCGTCTCCACCACCCCCGACGGCTCCACGGAGGGAGGGCCACTCCCTGTCGAGACGGCCCCGTCGATCAGCACGTCTTCAGCTCGTGGGAGCAACGAGCGTTGTGCCACCACCTCCTCCTCCTCCTCCTTCTCCTGCTCCTCCTCCTCCTCCTCCTCCTCCTGTTCCTTCTCCTCCTCCTCCTCCTCCTGTTGGACTCCCGTTGGACTCAGGAAGCTCCGTCACCGCGCACGAGGCCGTGGCGATGAGGTAGCAAACACGACAGTGACGCTACTCAGGCTGGCCCATCGAGACCCAACCCTGAGTAGACCAGACAAGGGGCACCGACCTCCCAACATACGACTTAGTGCTGGGATTGGTGCCTGCTTTCAGCTGCTTTAAAGTCCCTGCTGCATGGCGATTGCCAGGCCCCTTGGGACACACAGAGCTTAGGTTGCGCGATCTGCTCTCGCCGAAGGC
The DNA here is from genome assembly GCA_963575745.1 of Prorocentrum cordatum. Lineage (NCBI taxonomy): Eukaryota > Dinophyceae > Prorocentrales > Prorocentraceae > Prorocentrum > Prorocentrum cordatum. Next base: position 223,737 of record CAUYUJ010016098.1, on the reverse strand, counting down.
CCCGCAACGCGAGCACCAGGCAACACGACCACCCATCAACCACACGCTATGTGTCCTGCGGCTGTACCTGGCAACCCTGGAGGGCCACCGCAGGGAAACATTGAAACGGCGGCACGAGACTTCCCTTTCTCGCCGCAGCGCAAACACCTAAAGGCTGACTTGCCGACCTTTTCGATGGCGTGGCCCTTGGGGTCAGGCACCAGCTCCAGGAGACACGGCTTGGCCCTTCTAGGCCGACGAAGCCGAGCCACATCAGGAAAGGACCGAGAACTGAGCCCATCCATAACTTCGGCAATCAACCAGGCAACTTGCCGTACTCTCGGCAGCTGCAATTCATCGTCCGCCTTCCTATTCCCTCTCCATTTCCATTCCTCAATCCTACGCACACGGGGCTTATGGAGGGATAAGTGAGACTCTATTTTGCTAAGCGTCACTCTCTCGCGGCCTATGTCGTCCCCGAGGCGGAAGATGTCAACCCAAATCTCCGAGAAGGCGACTTTCTCTAGATCCTGTTTGGGCCCACCATTCCATGCATATATAACCATGGCACAGTGTGTCACCACTTCCATGGGCTCTGGTCCAGCGAGCTTGAGGCACATGTAGAGGGCATAGACTTCCGCACGCCCAGCAACCTGCACCGCATGTGGGAGTGGTCCGTAAGCGGACCCATGAACCCAACCTCCGAAACCATCAGGAAACACAGACACCACGGCCCATCCAGCTCTGGAGAACTGAAGTAACTCGGGGCCCCAGACCCGTCAATACAAACCCGAGGCCCGAGGACACCGTCAGGCGGTACAACTTCCCACCTGTGGCCAGCAACTGCGATAGGCGCTGGCCAATCCACTGGAGCCTTCAGGAGCCCTCGGGCAATGAGCAACTCTGTTTCCTCGCCTTCAGGTTTGGCCAGGAGATCATGTACATCAAGGCCCCTCCGTAGAGGGGCAGAAAATTCGCAACACTGGAAGCGGTGTCGCGCGGTGCCCAAAGCTGCGCCGCACGCTTGGAAAAACGGGTCGATCACCCGTCGATCGTCGAAGAGACGGAGCTGAGTCGGATACCCTCCTGCCACCACTCCTGCTAACCCGTTCGCTGCATTCTGCCTGCCCTGCTTACGTAACCTGGTCAGGACCTCAAACATCGGCTTCAACGTAGGCTTCCCATGTAGCCCAGGAATGCGAACCCCGCCCCCGAGCTCAGTGAGAAGCATATCCCGCACACTCTGATGCAAAACCATATTCAAGGAGCGATGGCCTAACTCTAATATATCGACATGGACTCCAGAGCGCGTGCGAAAAGATGCCAGTCTATGATCGTCCAGCCAAGCCGCTCAATCGTGATCACCACTGCTCCTGCAGGCCCACGAACATCCTGCCACCCACGAGCAGCGCGGTGTGAAACTCTCGGAAGCTGGCCAACATACTCTTGTGCGGGGTCCAGTTATGACGGGCCGCTTGGCCCCACATCAAGATGGGTAGGGAGTGCGCGTCGCAATTGGGGTCAGTCTTGGGGCCCACAGAGAGCAAGAACTCAAGGGTACGGCAGCGGCCTTTGGGCGTCCCAAACAGTGCTTGCCCCAGCGTGCTGCGTAGTTGTGCAAGTCTAGCGGTCGCCATGCCCTGCACCCTGCATCCATGCGCAGCCGACGCGAGACCTCCAGATCGGGCAACCCGAAACATACCCGCGCGTGAACCCCGAAGCCCTCGAATACGGCCAGCCCGAACCCGAGGCTTTCGAAGACGTGTAGATAAAGTCTTGGCTCCTCGAGAGCCCTTCTGCATAGTCTGATCCACGCCTAGGTTCCTCCCAGAATGCACCCCTTCAAAGTTCCATCGTCTCAGCATGCGCACAATGCAGACTCTGGTGGCCGAGTGACCGCTCATCACCAGGCCCTTCGACTGGGAGATCACTAAGTGCAGCTTCTTGAGAAGCGTGCGCAGCAGGAGCACGGCGCGTGGCAGCACAAACTCCACATGTCTGCTAGTACCTGCTGACTGCGCTGTGATGTCGTCCACCACGTTATACAGCGGCACGCCAGGATACAGCTCGCATACACGGCCCAGTGGGGCTGCGAGCATCAAGGCAAGCAACGACGTGGCGAACCCGCAACCCGCTAGAATACCCTGCAATGCTACCACTGGCCGTCCTACCACTCCCATCACCTGTGCTATCCTCCTCCCACTATACAAAGACAGCAGCAGGCGCAGCAGAGTGAGGCTGAAGCTGTACCGGACCGCCGCCTTGGCTAGTAAAACATGGCAGACCTTCTCATAGGCCTTCGTCAGATCGATGAGCACCGACGCCGCGCAGCCTCCTACGCTGAGATGCTGCTCGACCGCTATGCTCTGCTCCCACGCCGCACTCTCGCAGCTGCGACCAGCAACACCGTAGTGGTACGAGCGGCGGTTCTCTCGCTCCCATTGCTTAACTTCGCGCCTCGCAAGCTTGGAGAACACGCGCGAGGGAGTGGGAAGCAGAGCAAGGGGTCGACAACCTCCATCGGGCTTACCTAGCATCGCGAGGATCGTGGCCAAGAGGTGCGAGGGGTACGTACCAAGCGCCTCCATCTTGTGCCGCAGAACTGCAAGAACCTCCAGGGGCCCGTCGGCGGCCTTATCGAGATCTCGGGGGCGAAGGGCGTCGATCCCAGGAGCCGTGCGTTTCCTGAATTTACGCGCCGCCCCTCTGATGTCCTCCACCGTCCTGACCTTCATGCACATCTCCTCCACCTGCATCCCTTTCTCCTCAGCCTGGGCTTTGATCTGATGAGTAAGGTACTCAATGGGGTCAGGGTACTTATCAGTCTTTCTGGGGCCCCCAAACACCGGTCCAGTAGTCGGTCAGGGCATCGACCTGCCCTTGAGGGCCCAGCGGGGCCTGAACACCAGATTGAGAACCAACCTCGGACGGCACCCACCCAATCGGACACTGAGTATACTTGTGGGCAGCTCCTCCCCCACTAGTCACCGCCTCAGCCACCCGAGACCTCCGCTGCTTACCGCGGGTAGCGGTGTAGGCCCTCTCTGTCTTCGTCGCAGCCTTCTCAGCCTGCGCAAGGAGGTCCGCGAGCTGAGCGGCGCCGGCAGCGTGCAAATGACTGAAGCTGGGGGCCCAGGCCTTCCAGTCGGGATTGGATCTGAGCTCCTTGGGCCTCTGGCCAGGCCACGCAGGACGCCCATGCAACAAACATTGCCCCAAGCGGGGCCTTTGACAAGGTACAGCAGTTCCCCCCAACCACTTACATATCCTCCTCCAACCTCGGCGCTCTGAGCTGGCAAGCGGGCACGGCCCACCAGAGAGACGAACCGCCGAGACAGTGACCTGCTGCGGGGGATAGCCTCGACCAAAAGGGCTGCGCTCGTGCTGCTGCCCATGATACTCGGCCAGCTCAAGTTCCAACGCTTCAACAAAACGGATGTAGCAATCGTCTAGCTCCTCCATCCTCTCAATGCTATCAACCTCCTGCAACAACCTGCCATAGTCCCTGGGCTGGCACCTCGGGCCTACGACGAGCTCAGTCGGGAAAAGGCGCGGCAAGCGGAGGACGTTGATCTTCTCATCCAAGGGCCTGCCTTTAAACTTGACCACCACTGGCCAATGAAGTCTGGCAGATGCCTTCCTGCTGATCTCACAAGACAAGACGTTGGCAGCGAGACCCGCGGAAATGACAAAAAAAAATCAATCGTGCGCCACTTCTTAGCAGTCGACTTACACGTGTACGAATCAGGACGGACGATGCGACCACGAAGTTTCGGAGGCCAGCCCATCTCCTGAAGCACCTCTGGAGTAGCGTTCCAGTCCCCGCCCAAGACGAACGGGAGCCCCAAGGAGTGCAAAACTTCTCCGACCCTTCCGATAATTTCACTGCCAACAGCCCCCAATGGATCGTCATCAGGTAAGTAGATTGAACCGATCACAAAACCTCCAGGAATGTACGCATTCACCTATCTCAACTGAATGCGCTCAGGAAACGGCAACGCGCGAGGTGTAGACGGCGGGGGACTCATGCCAATATGTGACTTGCAGCGCACAGCCACACCTGCAGACAGCCCACCTGCCTCGGTGACATCTGATGCCCCGATGCTGACATTCCAAGCTCGTTTACGAAAAAGATCCGCTGAAGCGACTCGCTCCTTCTCCTCCACAGCAGCCCCCAGGTAAAACCACAACATGGCTCTCGCACTCCCCGTCGAGAAACCGTTTCGCGGACTCCCAGGACGTCGTGCTGCACGTTGTGATGGAAAAATATTTACACTTACCCTCTCCAGTCCCAAAGCCCCCCCCGCTCGGGCTGGCCGTCGTGGGCCTTCCACCTCGAGCGGGCACGTGTTAAAGTCGGGCTCGCCTCGGGGGCTGGGGGAAAGGGCTTAGGGGTCGGCAGCGCAGGCGGGGCGGCAACTGGTGGGGGAGGGACGCCCCGAGGACAGAGCCAGAACGGCCCAGGAGGCCCAGACACCGAAGCCCCCCCCCCCCCCCCCCACCCACCCCCAGGGCCGAGACCGAGGCAGGCCCCCAGTTGCCAGCCCCCCTGGAGCCGCCTTACCCAGAGACCACCAAGCAACCTCCAGTTGCCTGGAGGCTTCGGTAACCCATTCACCGAACCCATGTGAATAAAGCCCGCTGCTGCCTGGCCAAAGCTCACAAAACGACCCAGAGTCAGGCTGACTCTGGTCCCTCAGGTCCAGACCCACAACCCCCGTGGATGTCGAACCCGAACTTCCAGTCGTACTCGACTGCTCCCTCCAGCGATTCCCGCCGCCCGAGTTCCACAGGCATTGGGTCTCCACCATCTCAGGGAACAGCCAGGGCTACGCACTCGACCAGGTACCAGTGGTAGTCGACGAACCGACCACCTGCAGCGCCTCGATGCCGAGGCCCTCGTTGATGCTAAAGTGCAGACCCTTTGCCCGCGCCAGGGCCCTTGCCACCAGCTTCTCCTTTGCCATCATGCGCTCTCTCCTGGGCGATGGCCTCGTCCAGGATGCGCTGGGCCTTCGCCTTGAAGTCTTCGGGGTCGATCTCGATGGTCCCATCAGGCACTTCATCACCAGGAACTGGGGTGGCCTCCGCCATCTGCTCTCCTCCGCCAGGTGCTCCAGCAGGTTGAGAAGCAGAGGCCGCCCCGCACCCTGAACCTCCATCATCAGGCCCTCGACGCCGCTTGGTCTTGAGCCTCTCGCGAAGCTCCTCCTGCTCCTTCCGAGCCAGCTCCGCCTTCGTCTTGAGCTCGCCGAACAGCGCCGTGGCGGTCTCGCGGAACCGCTCCTTGAGCTCCTGCTCGCGCTTCTTGGCCTGTTGGCGGTCCTCGTCCGACACATCAACGAACTCCGCCAGGCCGAACAGGTCCTCACCGCAGGTGAGCTCCCACTTGCTGGGGTCCCCAGCCACGATATCAGCCAAGTTGAAGACCGTCTTCTGGGGCTTGACCACCTGATGCAACTCGGTGACTGCATCACGGTACTGCTGCTCCTGCACCGCGAGCTGCTGCATCGTCTGGCGCAGCATGTCTCGCTTCGTGCCCAGATCCTTCTGGATGGTGGTGATCTCCTCAGTCTGGGCCTTGACCATGCCCTCCAGCGTCTTGCACGCCTTGTAGGACTGGTCCGCCCGCTGCTGAGGAGCGGGGCGCGACTCCGTGAGCACCAGCAGCTGCTCGTAGTAGGCCACCATGGCAGGCGCATGTGACTTGCGGGCCAACTGCAATCCTTGGCGCACCTCTTCGACGGACATGTCGGGTGCGGGGTCAGCTCCAGCGCCTGCCACCAGCCCAACAGGAAGAGGAGCACCTTGAGCCAGCCCAGGCGGACTATCAGGGGCGCTCTGGTCGCGGCCCTTGCCCGCACGGTTCGCCTTGGGCTGGCTGCCCTGGCCACCGTTGTTGCCCCCGTTGTCGCCAGAAGGCGGGGGGCGATCACGCCAGCGTCCACGGCAATGCTTGCACCATGATTGGTCCCAGGGCGTCTTGCCACAACCGCAATGCATGCACTTCCAGAGTCGCGCCTTCGAGCCATTCGCAGTCATGGAACGGGCGCAACACGAGAACTGCCGCGGGAAGCAAGAAGAAAAGGCCTCCTCACCCTGGGCAGGGCTGCTGGTCGAGGAATTGGCCGCGGTCCCTCAACCACCTCGAGCCCCGACCCTGGGGGAGGCGAAGCCCCAGGCAATGGCCTTGAGCCAAGGCTACGGCGCTCCTCCTCCTCCTCCTCCTCGTCCTCCTCGTCCTCCTCCTGCTTCTCCTCCTCCTCCTCCTCCTCCTCCTCCTCCTCGCACCCCCTTTCAGAAGGGGGCTCCTCTGGACATTTCGTCGAACGACAAGGCAGGACCGGGGAGTGGGAGTTGGAATTGGCTACCGCTCACCAGCTGCACAAGGGGAGATACATCGACGATCGTACGTTTTTGCACTCTGTGCCCAAATGACAAGACGGGCTATTTCAAAACGGAGCTCTCGACGGAATGGCAGGTTTATGGGGCTGTCATCTTTCAAGGGGACGGGTGCTACCCTCATTGAGAAAGAACGCTTGCCGAGAAGCTTGCGAAAGGGGGGGCCGGTGACAAAAGGTGATCCTTGGAGCACTGTGGGTGCACCCTGGGCTTACTCTGGCCCCTCCCCCTCCTCGCGGCCCTCCTGAACAACATCCCCCGCCGTCTCCTCGTTCTTTGCTTGGCAGCCGACTTTACTCTGGCCCCTCTCCCTCCTCGCGGCCCTCCTGAACGACATCCCCCGTCGTCTCCTCGTTCTCTGCTCGGCAGCCGACTTTACTCTGGCCGCTCCTCCCCCTCCTCGCGGCCCTCCTGAACGACATCCCCCGTCGTCTCCTCGCTCTCTGCTCGGCAGCCGACTTTACTCTGGCCGCGCCTCCTCCTCCTCGCGGCCCTCCTGAACAGCATCCCCCGTCGTCTCCTCGCTCTCTGCTCGGCAGCCGACGGCGCCGCATCTCGGTGGGATCCACCGCACCAGGGAGCGAGCGCGGCAGCACGGACGATGGACCAGCGGGAGGGCGGCGAGACGAAGGGTCGAGAGCAGGACGAAGCGGCGAGACTGCAGGTGGAGAGGAAAGAGAAGAAGAGAGACAAGGAAAGAGGAGAACATAGAGGAGAAGAGAGAAAAGAAAAGAAGATAGGAAAGGGCGAGAGAGGAGAAGAGAAGGGAGAACGAGATACATATATATATATAGAGAGAGAGAGAGAGAGAGCGATAGAACTGAACGGGACACGGAACGCGGGCGGGCCCTCCCCCTCCCCCTCCTCCTCCTTCTTCTCCTCCTCCTCCTCCTCCTGCACCCTCCTCCTCCTCCTCCTCCTCCTTCTCCTGCACCCTCCTCCTCCACCCAGCCCAAACGTCCGACGCCGTGGTCCGTGCTCAAGAAGGTCTCGGCCCCCTTCCCTCGGACCGACTTTTTATCCAAGGTTTTTCCTCGGCGGCCCTGGGCGCCGCCACCACCCCTGGAGGCCGAAGACGGTCAGGAGCCTCCCGCCACGGCTTTGTCACGCCGCGAGGGGGTCGTGGCCGGGACCAGGACCCTCCTCCTCCTCCTCCTCCTCCTCCTCCTCCTCCTCCTCCTCCTCCTCCTCCTCCCTCCTCCTCCTCCCTCCACACCCGTCCGTCGATCGCCTGGGCGTGGGCCCCCTCAGTCTTCGAGGGCGATCACGCCCCACTTGCCCAGCAGCTGCTCCACGTCCTCCGTGGTGGCCTGCGGCCGCGGCGGGAAGGGTCACGAGCCCCCTGCCCCACCCCATCCCCCTCCTCCTCCGCCTCCTCGCTCATTATCCTTTTCCTCCTCGCTCCTCCTCCGCCCTCCTCCTCCTCGTCCTCGGCCCTCCTCCTCCTCCTCCTCCTCCTCCTCCCTCCTCCTCCTCCTCCTCTTTCTCCACCTCCTCGTCCGTGCTTCTCCTCCTCCGTCTGCTCCTCCCGTCCTCCCTCTCCTCCGTCCTCCTCCCCCTCCTCAGGCGCCTATCCCTTTCATTGCGAACTCCCCGTTCCCTCCTCTCGGCTGTTTCCCTCTTCCTCTCGTGCGGCCTTGCTGCTGCTACTTCTCCGAAAGGAAAGGTTGATGCAGATTGATCAATGCGGTCTCTGATGCGATAGCTTCGGCCTGAGATGCGGATCGACTTGTTGTATGTACGAAACGTGTCGAAATCTGCCACTCTCCTCCCTAGCCCCCATCCTCCTCCTCCATTCCTCATCAACCACCCTTCTCCCTCGCCGCTGCTCCTCCCTCCTCTACGTCACCTCATCCTTATCCATCGCCTCTCCTCCTCCTCCTCCACTACCTGATCCCCCAATATTCCTCAGACATGCTCGTGTTTCCTCACCTCCCTCTCGTCCTGGAATACCCATTATGTTGCATCCTCCATCCTCATCGGAAATTCCACCTCTTCCGTCAATCTATTTTTCTCAATGCTGCTCAGATCTCCTCATCCTCCTCGCTCTTCCGCGTCGTTCGCATCCTCCATCCTCCTCGTCATCACCTCGTCCTACATCCTCATCTCCTCAATCCCCTTCCCTTCTCAGCACTCGTCTCTCCTCCCTTCTCATCAATCCTCACTCCTCCTCCTCCTCCTCCTCCTCCTCCTCCTCCTCCTCCTCCTCCTCCTCCTCCATCCAGCATCACCTTCCTCCTCCTTCCACCTGCCCCTCATCCTGAGCTTCCTCTGTCCTCCTGCTTACCCAATGCCCTCCTACTCCATCTTGCTCCCCCCTTACGGTTGAAATTGGAAAGACCACGTGCAACATGGATCACCGAAAAAAGCACGCTATCCCTGTCAGACGATCCCTCCACGAGGGCCCCTTCTCTGCACGCCATCCCCCCGCCAAGACTGCTTCGGTGCACGCTATCCCCAAGGGGAGGGATGTAGCATGCAGTAGGCGGGCCCGCGGCTCAAAATCGCACGCTATGTATACAGCGCCGACCGTACTTCCTCTTCCCTGCCCCTAATCTCGGGAGCGTCCAAGGGGGGGGGCGTCAAAGAGGGGGGGTCGCACGTCAAGGTCCCAGGCATGTGCGCGGGCGGACCCGAGGGTCGGGCTCCGCCTCGACGGCCTCTACCCCAATCATGGCGCCACCGCGAGGATCGCTGCTCCCTGGGAACGACTGGTGGCGTCGACGTCGGCGACGAGCTCGACGATGACGACGACGACGACAACGACGGGCTCGACAGCGACGACGACGATGATGACGACGATGACGACGACGATGTGCTGGGCATGGGCGAGGCCCGAGAGGAGATCGCCGCGACGCCTCGTCGCCGCGCTGGAACTCACTGAACCCGACGATCGTGTGGTCCGTCTTCCCCTGCTTGCAGAGCACCAGGGAGGGCAGGCACCTGGCACGGAAGGGCAGGGAAGGGGGCGCAGAGAAGCGGGAGGTGGAGGCGAGCCTCGGATCGGCATCGGATCGGATCGGATCGGGCATCGGATCGGATCGGGCATCGGATCGGGCATCGGATTGGAGCCGCAGAGATGCGTCGAATCGCGGCATCGGATCGGGCCGGGGACAGGCCGCATCCCCAACGAACCGTCGGGGCCCGAATCGACGTCGGACCGCCGCGCCCGGCTCGGACCGTCCCTGGCCGACACAGGGGGTATCGGACCAGACGGGATCGAATCGGAATCGAGGCCCCAGCCGCCCAATCGAATCGACGTCGGCCGACCCCTCGATTGACTGGCGGCGTTCCACCCATCGCGGGGCTCTTCACGAGCTTCCTCGATCTCCGGCTCCTCCTCTGGGGCATCCGCGCAAGCCGGCATGGGGCACCGTCACTAACCCCCGATGTCTGCCACAGGGATGCAGCCGCGGGACAAGACCTTGAACACATCCCCAGCGCCTCGCCACACCGAGCTGAAAACAGCCTTGAAGTGGGGCGCAACTGACCAAACAGCCGATCACGACAATGACGGTGACGGAGGCCACGTCGTAACCGGTCTCGGATGCGGTACGTATTCTCGGTAGTGGTCGCGGCCTCTGCCATGTGAATACTGGTGGTCACTGTGATGCTCGACTTGCTTGAGGTGCTTGGTCGTGGCTGTCACACTGATGGTAGTCACAATGGTCGAAGACGCTGTGGTCGTGTTCGTGTGAGGCGTGGTTGATGAAGCCGTGGTCGTGTGAGGCGGGACGCCGACCACGCACGCGAAGCCAGGGCAGTCAGCAACACCCTGACCAGGAGACCCGACCACCAAACTGGCCCGTCAGCCCATGGCCACCGACCAGCCGAAATCGCCGCATGTTCCTGGCGCAGCGCCCACGAGTGCGGTGCGCCAGTGGCCCCGTCGAACAAGTACGCGGAGCCATGCCACCACTGATCATTCACGAGCCCCGCGACCACGCGTGCCCCTCGGACCGAGATTGCCGAAACGGTCGTCGGCGGACCAGTCCTCCGGCACAAGCTTGCGCAGCTAAGCGAACGTGGCCCCGTCGAACACGTACGCGGAGTCAGTCGCGTCATAGTCATGACAAGCCCCGACGGCCACACGCGCCCCGTCGGAGCTCATGACCACCAAGACGCCGCAAAAGTCCCTCTGTGGCACCGTCCTCCGCAATGAGCTTGTGCCACTGCTCGCCCGTGGCCCCATCAAACAGGTACGCAGAGCCAGTCCTGGAGCCGTCATAGCACGCCCCACGGCCTCACTGCGACAACGACGAGGCAATGAAAAGCATCGTCTCGCGAGGAGGCAGCAGGGGAGGAGAGAGGAGGGGGAGAAGGGGGAGAAGCGATGGGAAGGTGGATCGGGGGCGCGCAAACATGGATTAGCGATCCATGGATTTGGCGCGCGGTCGCCAAGTCCATGCGGGGGAAATGCCCTCCCCAAAATCTGGCTGGTGCCGCCTCGGTCGGCGGCGGAAATCCGCGATCTCCTTTGGAAACGGGACCCGTCGCTAATCCACGCCCCCTTGATCCATGTTTGCGATCGCCTGAGTGGAGAAGGGGGGACTCGGGGCATCCGACATGCCCCTCCCCACGACCCAATCCTCGTCCTCCCCCCCTCCTGCTGCTGGCGCTGCTCCTGCTGCTGCTCACGCTCCTGAGGCTGCCGCCTCACTCCTCCTCACACACTCGCTAAAGTGGAGGCTCTTGGGTCTGATGGCTCTGCGGTGGAAAGCGTGACGTTCCCACACCAAGTACTCCGACGAAGGACCCCACATGAGAGATCTGTCCAGCTTGCCCTTAACCCTTTTTCCTCCTCGCCTTGGCAGACACCCTCCTCTCGCCTTCTGCTCTGCCCTCTCCTCTTCCTCCTCCTCCTCCTCCTCCTCCTCCTCCTCCTCATTACATTTCTTCTCCTCCTCCTTCTATTTAGCCTTCTCTTCCTTCTCCACCTCCTCATCTTCGTCGCCCACTCCCCATCCCTTCCCCGTCGTCATCTTTCCCCTGCTTCTTATCCATGTGCTCCCCGCTTCCCCCTGGTCGGGGCAAGCACATCGATTTCCCTCGTCGCCGTCACCGCCTCGGCCAGCGCGCGCGCATTCGCCGACGGCTGGTTCGCGAAGCCTTTGGGGCAGCTCCGACGACTCCGGGGTCCCCGAACGGCCTCCAGACGCCAAAATCAAAACGCCGACCCGACACCGACGACGACGATAACGTTGAGGGAGCTCCCGCCTGAGACTTCCTCGCAATTCACTCACAGACGAGGCTCCCGCCTGATACTTCCTACATATTCAAGCCTGGCGAGCCCAAAAGTGACGACAATTACAGGATGCCGATGACCCGCCTCGGATTCGAACATGAAATGCGGGCCCCTCCGGGAGGGAGCTCCCGCCTGAGACTTCCTCACAATTCACTCATAGACGAGGCTCCCGCCTGATACTTCCTCACTATTCAAATCTGAAGAGCCCAAAAGTGACGACAAATACAGGATGCCGATGACCCGCCTCGGATTCAAACATGAAGTGCGGGCCCCTCAGGGAGGGAGCTCCCGCCTGAGAATTCCTCACACTTCACTCACAGACGAGGCTCCCGCCTGATACTTCCTCACTTTTCAAATCTTAAGAGCCCAAAAGTGACGACAAATACAGGATGCCAATGACCCGCCTCGGATGCAAATATGAAGCGCGGGCCCCTTAGGGGAGGGGGCTCCCGCCTGAGACCTCCTCGCAATGCACTCACAGACGAGGCTCCCGCCTGATACTTCCTCCATATTCAGGCCTGAGAGGCCCAAACATGACGTGACGACAGTTGCAGGATGCCGATGACCCGCCTCGGATTCGAACATGAAGTGTGGGCCCCTTAGGGAGGGGGCACCCGCCTGAGACTTTATCGCAATTCACTCACAGACGAGGCTCCCGCCTGATACGTCCTCCATATTCAGGCCTGAGGAGCCCAACAGTGACGACAGTTACAGGATGCCCATGACCCGCCTCGGATTCGAACATGAAGTGCACGCCCCTTAGGGAGGGAGCTCCCGCCTGAGACTTCCTCACCATTCACTCACAGACGAAACTCCCGCCTGATAACAAATACGGGATGCCGATGACCCGCCTCGGATTCGAACACGAAGTGCGGTCCCCATAAGGAGGATGAGACTTCATCGCAATTCACTCACAGATGATGCTCCCGCCTGAGACATCCTCCATTGTCATGCCAGGGGGTGAGTGATGACGAAATGATGAGTGAGTGAATGATGATGGTGAGTGAGTGAATGAGTGAGTGAGTGATCATGATACGGTGACGATGAGAAGTGAGTGCGTGAGTGTGTGATTGAGTGAGTGTGAGTGTAAGTGAGTGTGTGATTGATGAAGATGATGATGACGATGATGCTGATGATGATAATGATGATGATGATGATGATGATAATGATGATGATGATGATGATGATGATGATGATGGTGACGATGATGATGATGCTGCTCATGATGATGATGCTGCTGCTGCTGCTGATGATGATGATGATAAGCGAGTGAAGGAGTGAGTGAGGGTGAGTGATAACGAGGGAGAGAGGGTGTGTAACAGGACTGCGCGGGGTGTCCAGAGACAACAAGAACCCAGGCTTAGGACGTGGGGAAAAATCGATGGACGCCCTGGGGTCTCAGGTCTCTGGTTGAAGGTTCCTCGTGGCCTGGTCTCCACGGTAACCCTCTCCCTTCTCCTCCCCTCGGCTCCCCTCTGGACCTCCTCGGAGGTCGGGCGGATCCGGCCCGGCCGGCGCCGCGCGACCCCGTCCAGATAGTTCGATGGGGGTCGGGCGGGGACCTCGGCACTTGCACTGCTTCCGAAGGGTCTGAAAACAGGAAGAGAGAGCGAGAGAGAGAGAGAGAGAGCAGAGTGGGCTCTCGACGGTCCACGCGGAGTTCCCGTCTATTGCTTGCACGGTCTCGACGGTCCACGGTCTCGACGGTCCACTTGCACTGCTTCCGGGGTCTGAAAACAGGAATCGGGAAGACGCAAGACACGGGTACGGGGGACTCGGGTTGGCCAGACGGAGCCGTCATAAAACTGACGAGGCCCAGTCTGAAATTTGACGCGAGCTCCCACTGCAGACACCCCACGAAGACTGGACCATCAAAATCCAGGACGCGCACTTCCAAAAACGTCGGCGGACCCGAGATACGGCTTACTCGAGTCTTACGTTTCCCCGAAGGAAGAGAGCGAGAGAGAGAGAGAGAGAGAGAGCGAGAGAGAGCAGAGTGGGCTCTCGACGGTCCCCGCGGAGTTCCCGCATCTGCGCCCAGACGCCAGTCCTCTGGCGCGCGGAGCGCCGCCAGAGGCGCCGCCGGAGGGCCCAGCGCGGTTCCGAGAAATCCCCGCGGACCGCCGAAAGCTCATGTTACCGCTTGCCATACTTCGAAGCACGGGGGGGGGAGCTGCCAGCAAAGTTGGCACGGCAGGAGCACCTTGCGAAAGCACCTCACCCTTCCTGCATGCGACGGACCTCTCTGATTGACGTCGGCAGTGAAGAAGGATCGAGACGACACGGCTGATGGTCACGTGGCCTGGTGACCAGTGCACTTCAAAAGGGTTCATACGCCTAGCTGGGCATCGTCCTGTCATTCCGTTCTCATCAAGTCTCTTGATCCTGTTCCCCATCATGGAAACGCATGGCAATATGACCAGTGAACACTTGTCTACAGTTAGCACATCAAGACTCAACACTTCGAGATTTATCTAGTTGGCCCGGCTGCACCATATGTGGAGACGCTCCGAGAGAAACTGGGACTTCTCCGCGTCCACCTTGACGAAGCGTGTGCCTGCAGCCCACCCCCCTGACCGCTCGGTGCCGCGCCCTGCAATGTGGGCAACGGCGGAAGGCTCGCATATCTGGCACCGTGCCGCGAGGCACCGAGCAGAGAACCCCCAGGCCCCGAGAAGAAATCTCGATCGCCAAGAATTAAGAAAAGACACGCGCCCTTCAACCCCCGCCCCTGCGAGAAGAGAGGCGAACAAACCCGGTGGCATGGCAAATATCAACCGGCATCGAGCCCAGAAATCGGATCGAATCGGACGGTGCGTCGGGTCGGGTCGCGTCGGCAAGCACGGAGGCGGCTCGGCTCGTCACGGAAAGATCGCGTCGGATCGGCTGCGCCGCGGTGCACAACGGCGCCACGCATCGGGCCGCATCGGACCGTCCAGAAGATCGGAATCGGATCGGATCGAGCCAGCCAGAATCGACATCGGATCGAGATCGAACCAAAACATGCCCTGCTCTGGCGCCCCCGTCCCAAACATCTGACGTCGTGATCTGTTTTCGGGATGTGGACCCCCAGAGGTCAGGACCCCTTCTTGGGCACCTGCTCTCATCCGAACCGCAATCTTTGGCGGTCCAGGGGCCTTGTGGACCGGAGAGCGGCGAGACACTTCGGGTACACTCTTCCCGCGGGGCCGTCGCGCTGAAACTCCGAAGGGGAGCCCCAAACGGCCGACAACAGCATGACATACTGCTCGCCACCGCCGTCCATCCACGACGCGAGGGGGTCATGGCTCCTCCGTCCTCCGTCCACCTGGCGCCTGGGCATGAGGCCCCGCTGGGGAAGAGACGGGAGGCTCGAAACGCGATTCTGTCCACGGCGCCAGGGGGTCATGGTTCCTCCGTCCCCCATCAGCCTGGCGCTTGGGGCCCCGAAAAGAAGAAACGGGGAACAGCTAGGAAAAACAATCGGCACAAACGTGAACCATCCGCCCCAGCCCCGAGGGGCACTCGGCGAAAACGCCTCAACCAGAAATGATGCTCCGCCATCGAGCAGGGAACTGCAGCGAACTTTCGGATCGCCGCTGGATCCCCCCGCGAGGGCCAAAAGGGCGGCGCCGGAGAGGCCGGCCGAGGGGCCCCAGCTCCGACACGAGACATCCCCGCGGACGCCCGACAGCTTGTGTCTACAAGTGCCCACTCTGGAGGCCTACCAGATGGGGCGGGCGCGCCGCATCGCCGACGCATCGCCGATGCATCGGCGATGCGTCGGCGACCCATCGGCACCGCAGGCGTGGAGAAAATGGGGCTACACGTCGATGCGGCGCGATCCTCCGACCCAACTTGCTCGGACTCCACCTGGGAGGCCCGAAACTCACTCACAACGCGGTGTGGTCACCACGCGGGTTGGGCCCCCCGATCCCCGAGGGGAGGGAGGAAGCCAAGAGCTGCCTGGGGGAAAAGGAGCGCGCGGCCAGCTGCGCGGAGGGACTAAAGAAATGCATGTAAACAGTGATGTGGAAAAGGTGACTGGTTTCCTGAGAGAGAAATGGTACGTGAGAGGTATTTTAGGCGAGACTCAAGCGGGCGCGCCAGACTGCAACCTGTAGGTGGCAACGGCAAGGACAGGTAGGGAAAAGGAAAAATAGGCATGGCTGGTAGCATTCGGGTCTGGTGTTCAAGCCGGTCCGTCGTGCCCTCGTTGGTCTCCCATGTGCAAGCCGCACAGGAAACCACGGCGTGAGATTCCCCTGGGTGCTCTGATGACCGCACCCATAATTACAACATGTCAGTCTGCCTCGAGGAGTGCTCTTCTAACCACTCTCAAGAAATATGGGGCGCTCTTCTGACCACAGCCTTCATGAATACTTGCCAGCCTGCTGCAAGCGACATGTTACTGGCGGGGCACAGGCAGATGATCGCGGCTGCCCAGCTGAAGCAATCAGCTGGAGCAGCACTCACTTGTGCGTTTGATATACTGTTTGCTCTCGCTGGGCAAAGTCCGCGAACTTGACGACCAAGTGGCTGCTTGAGAGGGCCGATCCGCGCACCGTTAACCGGGTTTGCGGTGGTCGACCTTGTGACACAGTCACACGAGTTGCCTCTTCACTGATCGGCGAAAGGATTGCGCTGGGATCATTTTCTTCTCGTCGCCGAAATTGACCAGATCATGGTTGTGGCTCATCTGGCCGTCCATAGCGCGGAGGATGAGCCCCCGGCCCATGCTGCCCTCGGCCACCGGGTCGGCCCGCATGTCCAAGAGTGCCGCACCAGAGGAAGCCGTCAATCTGCATGCTGCCCAGCTGGTCGGCTGACCACCACAGGCGGTCTGCCGCGCTGTTCGGACGGCGGCCGCGCCGGATCCATGGGCAGGGCGCTGAAGACGGACGCGCCGTCTATGACGGGATCAGCAAGGGTCGCGAAGCCTCTGTCATCCCCCGGCCTCCTGGTCTCTTCGGCAAAAGCAGACCGTGCACCGTGTCGCGCAGCGTGGGAAGGCGCGCGCGCAGTCCGTCAGCTGCGCCGCATGCTGCGAGCAACTCTGGGCCGAACGGTGATCTGCACTTGTGCGACTGGCTCGCAGCGTCCAGCAAGTGGAACGCCCGCATGTCGGCGCGGCGGCAGTTGTCGGAAGGCACGCATACGGCCCCTCTCGTGCCGTATCCTGTCTCCTCCTCTTGAACGACGCATCGCTGCGCGCGCTAAGTTCGCCTGGCAAGCTCCATGGATGCATTTGCGCTGCGTGCCTTGCTCTTCTGCATGGCCTGAACAACTGAATAGAGCTGCGTCGCAAATCGGATGAGCAAGTTGTTCTCGGCTCTCTGCAGGGCGACGACGCACGCGGGCAGCGGCGCTTGGCGAGCACGGCGAAGGCCGGTGCCCCCAGGAAAGAAACAAAGGTCCGGAAGGTGACCTCCGCCGGCATCGTCGGCCGTGGCCTTGCCGAGGTCGGCGCGTTTGATCGGCATCAGCACGTCGATGTGCTCGCCCTGGTCGAGCGCCACGATCCATCGGCACCGCGGCGCCAGCGCACTTCGCAGTTGGTAAAGTCGTCGCAATCACCCTTAATCTTGTCGAAGACGCACCCGATGCGGCCGAAGAGCTGGTCGACGTCGACGTGCTCCTGGTGCCCAGCAATCTCCAGATCGGCAACGCGCTTGGACACCATTGATCAGCAGCCCGTGCCCGGCTGAATGCAATGCGAACACTCGGTCTGCTCGTTGTAGCTCTCTCGTAGCGGGGCATCGGCCGGAAAGTGGCGGCACTGCTGGGCGGCCGCGTGAGGGTCACCTCGCGGGGTGCTTCATTTTGCCCACTGCATTTCGACGTGGGCCGTGCCCCGCAGGGGGGCCTGCTTGACGCGCACGGCGACGTGACAGTGTCTGGGCGACGCGCCGCCTCAGAAGATCGCTGCGCCAGGCAGCGTCTCCAGGGCCCCGGCGCCCATGTCGCTGAAACCCTTCAGAGCCATGCGTCGCCGGATGATGCGGACGGCCATGCCGTCTGATCCTGTCCGGTGGTTCCACTCGGAGACGCGTCTGGGGCCCATCGTGTTTGGTCGCCCTCGAGCGGTCGCCTCTCGAAGCGTTCGCACTTAACCCAAATTGGCCGCTGCGACCTCTCTCTTTCACTCCCTCGTGGGTCAGTCGGACGACGTCGCGCCAGATGACCTCGGTCTCGCGGCGGCATATGTTAAGCGCGGCTGTCCAGGGAGCGCAAGCGGCGCAGTCGCCAGACGCTGCCTCGTTGAAGCTCAAGAGTGCTTCATGCACCTATGGATCAAGATAAATGTCCACATGCCTTCCTCAATTGTCGATATCCTCTTCCAGAGTGGCGTATTCGTCCAAGGAGGCCCCGCGCGGGAAGCAGTGGCACTGCGCGTGGATGCTCCGGCGCTGGTGCGTGCGTCTCGAAAAATGGTGCCACTGGTGGAGCCCCCAGCCAAGGCCGGCCGCGGCGTGCTCGACAGCAAGTTAATCTCCTGCTGGCAGCCAGTGCTCTCCAGCCCCTCGAGCTCCACGCTCAGGTCGTCTGCCCCTTCGACCTCGCGCCAGGAGGCCAATATCGCCTGTTGGATGTGGCCGGAGGAGTCGCCGCCGATCTCCTCAGGCATAGCCGACAGGGCTGATGATGAACAACCCTCGGCGGCGCGGGCAGCGTCCTCGGGAACGTCGACGACGCAGTCATCGAACGATCCGTCTGGATATTTACAGCGCCTGCTACCAGCAGCGGTTCGTCACCCAAGATGAACTGAATGACGCGAGCTTCCTTCCAATGCTCGCCAATAAGCTGATGCGTGTCGAACTTGACGCCGTCGAGGTGGATTGATAGATGTCAATCGGGCTCTGAGGAAATCACAGGACAGCCGCGCTGCGGGTGCAGCGAGGCTAATTGCCTACAAATTTCTGGCCGCGCGTCAAACGCACGGCACAAACGTCTGGCGACCGAATCGCGCATGGCGGGGCCTCGAAGGCTCTCGAGCCCCTTCTTGATGAGCACCAGGCTGGGCATGAATCCCCGACGAAGATGCGCTTGAATATCTTCTCCTGCCACCCGATCATTGCGCATGGTATCCAACGCAGGCAGCTTGGCCCGCCCAGCGCCTTGCCGAGCAGACGCGGTCGGCGTGGCGCCGACATCCTGGCCGAGCAACGAACGGCGGGAATGCGCGCCTGCAGAGTACGTATCTCGCATGGGCGCTCGCGCCCTCGCGGCCAGATTCGCCGGGCGCCGGGGCGATTGCCCGGCGGGGCCCGCTGGCCCCGCCGCGCCGACAAGTCGGTCTACTGGCGCCCTAATACGGCGCCATCTTCCCGCAAATGTCGCACAAACATCGCGTTGGCGCGGCCGCCGCCCGAAACTGAGCCGCTCCGGCGTAGCGCGGCGCTCTCTTCCAAACCAAGATCTAGGCGTGCAAATTTCCACGGGGGCGCGCGTGGCCATGTGCTGGGACTGAGGCCACCGTGGCCACTGGGGATCGGGGGGCGAAGGGCCGCTGGCAAGGGAGCGACGCGGCATCAGGGGCTGGGAGCGAAAGGGCGAGAGTCGGTCGCAATGCAATGGGGCGGCGAAGCGACGGCGGGCGGAATGGAGCCACGGAGAAGGAGCAAACGGTGTGAGATGGACCGGGCGGGGGGGCGCGACTCGTCTGCTCCCCCGCGCCGAGACAAGCTCAAGGCTTCGCTGTTCCGATTCGCGCCGGGCGCTGGCGAGGGCGCGCGCGTGCTCTTCGCCTGCGTTCTGCAGGGCCCCGTCGCCGTCGGCTCCGCTGCCGCGCTCGTTCGCGACCTCGATTGGAACTTCGCGCCGTTCGACGAGATGGAAGAACCAGGGCACGCGTTCTTGCAAGGTCGCGTCTCTTGGAATGCGTCCTCGACAATTGCCCCTTCAGGTCGGGTGCGGAGTCGTCTCGGGGTCCGATTGGGCGCCAGAAAGGCCCAGACCAGTCGCTTCGAAGGGCGACGGCGGCGGCGTGGAGAAACCGATCTCATCGCAGAGGCGACCCCTGGCAGATGCTGACTCCGCGGCGCGGAACCCCTGGCCCCTGGCTGTTCAACTTGCGCAGGCGCAAGAAATCGGAACAACGCTGCAGCTGCGCGCCTACAGTCTCGGGAGGGCCCGGTGGCGGCGGGCCGCCATCTGATTCCTCCTCCGGCGAAGGTTCGGGCTCCTCGCTGACGCCTCTGTCGCGCCCGTCGCGGCAGGCTCAGATGCCAGTTGCTAAGGCGGCGGCCGAACAGAACGGCCAGCCGGCGGGCCGCCTTTCGACGATCGGGGGGCCGGCGTGCGCCCCCAGAGCGCGGCAACTGCGGGGGACTTCTGGTTTCACTATGGGCCCCCCGCGCGGATGGAGCAACTCTTCAGCGTCTGGGCCGCCGCGGGATCGCGCCCTGATTGTCTCTGCTAACGGGCCCGCCTGGCTCCCTTTGCGGGGCCGCCAGCGCCCGGCGCGTTGGGCGCGGGAGCTGGCCCCGCACTGCGGGACAGGACGCGGGGCTCGCGAGATCTGGCGCCTCGCCCGATCGCGCGACGCGCCTGTCACAATAAGGCCCAAGGGGGCTATCTGCAATGCAGAACGGTTTGCAAACCAACAACGGCACCGACTCCGTTTTGGAACTCCCGCTCAGGAGGTGTTCCGCGCTTTTGTGGGTCTTAGATCTTGGCTGCGCCGCAGCGGCGCGAGCTGGCAGAAGTCCCGCAACATCTTTTCGCGCGCCATTCGGCTGGGGCCCATGCTAACAGGGCGGGCGGGGGCGCGCCGATCACCAAAGGTGACTGGGTCTGTGGATCCTGACTTTGGCGCACTTGTTGGTGCTGTTTCTGGTGCGTCATCCGTCGGGTTCTGCGAGGTCATGGTCGTTGCTGTCATGGGCGTCGCCTCTGCGCCAGCTTCGCTGGGCGCCTTGGAAGCTCACGTTGCTTCGCGCGCCCGACTCAGCCCATCCAGAGGCGTTGCCCGAGAGAGTTGTCAGGGCACTAGCCGAGGTCACAGCGGGGCCCTCTGGCCACAGACGCACAACGTCCCCGCGGTCAGCCCAAATATTGCAATTTGACCATTTCGACCCCTCGCGCGCCACAGGGGACAAAAATATTCCTCAGCCCAATATACGCCGCCACATCCAGCCGGGAAAACCACGTAGCTAATGCATGGGGCCTCGAGAAGGCCCGATGCGTTTTCTGCGCGTCCTGGGGTTTCGGGCAGTGCTGGAACCCCAGAAACAATGTGTTTGAACCTGCGGACCCGCCGCTTATTGAAACGGGCAGGATATCGTCGCACATGGTTCCGCATCTGCACGCATCCTGTCATTGCAAGCGCTGTTTCTGGGCAGCGCTCGGGTCACCCCGAAGCGCGGCCTGGGCCCTCGCGAGGCCTTCGCTCCAATAGTGCTGCAAGGATGCCCCACCCCCCCGAGAGGATGCGCCACTCGAGGCCTCATTCTCAGGCGTTCTCACACTGCCCGGCGCGCGCCGCGCGCCACCTGCACTCGCGCGCGCAAAATATCCCACCGAGAACGTCGCCATCGCCCCAGCGAGGGGCGCTCTTGGACCCTTGTCGGGACTCTTTGGGGAATCTCCGCGGATGCTAGAGGATCTGGTGAATGTGCGGCGCCAATCTCGGGGACGTCCAGGTGCCCCGAATCGCGAGGCGGTCGAATTCTCAAAGCCCCGGGATAGCAGGCGCAATAAAAAATAAGATAACATTGATTCGGGTAGACCATAAAAAAAAGGCGCAGGGCCGGAGCGCCGAGCGGACAGGCGCTGCGAGCATCGCGCCGAGACCAGAAAGCCGCGCGCGCGCATCAAACCTACAAGCGCGAGGGCACAGGACGGGTGATCGAAGGGTCCCCTGGGCAATGACAAAGCTCTAAGGGCCTTTAGGCTACGGTGGCCCTGCGCCAGGCGGATTGCCGGGGCGCCGCGAAGCCCCCCCAGGGGTTCCCTGAAGTTCGACAGACACCCCGCCGACGCCCCCTCAAGGCTGCCAAGAGGGCCGGGAGGCCCCGCGGCGGACCAACAACCTGTCTCGGACAAGGCTCTGATTCGCGACTGATCGCCGTCATCTCGGGGCCTTGCCGAAGCCTTCCCGAGGCGGCCCCGACGGCCCGAAGCGGGGCCAGAGGGGCCCAAGACGGCCCGCCAACTTGTCGCGGACCAGGCCCTTGTTCGCGGCAGGTTGTGAAACTGCCGCGGGGCCTTGCGGGGGCTATCCTGATGCATTTCTGAAACATGAGACCCCAAGAGGCCCCCCCCCATAATAGGTTCATAGGTCACGGGGGCTCCGTGGACGCGACGCCCGCGGCGCCGACGCAATTTTACGCACCGCGCCGCTGATCCATATCGCATGCGCCGCATTATTTCTTGTTGATCCGATTTTGGCCCCACGGTCCGCCAGGCGCGAAGCTGAGAGCATCTGCGGGACAGATGGCGCAGAGCTTCGAGGATGTCGGGGCGCTGCTGGATCCGCGCGGTGATCTGTGCATCCCTCGCGTCCCTCCAGTGGCCGAAGGCCCTGGCCACGGGGCCTGGCATGGCCTGTTCCACGAAAATCCCACGCGCGGTCCCAGCCCAGGCCTGCTCGCGGCACTCCAGTGCCCACGTCGTCGACGACGGCGCCGATCGATGAAGGGCGGAAAGTCGAACCTCCAGCGACCCCTCCCCCAAGACGCCCCCTCCCCCAAAACACCCCCTCTTCTAGCCGACGGCGGTGGTGCGAGGCGGAAACTCACCCGTAATCGCCGACGCCCTCGCTTTGCTGGCACAGATCGTCGGCCCAAATCCGGAGGGCAGCGACGTCTGTGCAACGACTGCCGCACCACCTGCCCCGCTCCCTGGAAATCCGGCGCTCTGCTGACGTCTGGGGGAGGGGGCTCCCGCTGCGGGCTCAGGGGCTGGACCCAGGATCCGCCCTGGAGGGTGGAGGGGCGGCACAGGGAGCAGAAAAGCAAACAGAACACTGGAGTGCTCCGAGGAACTCCTGGAGGTCCGCGCGGGCTTTTCGAGGCGGCGCTCGACCCGCCAGCCGGGTCCAGCGCCGACCCGAGAGATCCGCACTGACCTCATTGGTCCTCTTCGAAAAAGGTTACTCCGCGGCTGCTCCGACCCGCGGCCCCCCTCGGGTGGTGCCCCAATGCTTCTGGCACAACTGCCGCAGGTGTTTGTCCATGACCTGCCGGTAGCGGCGAGACCCTGGCTCGCTCGCCTTACCCTCCTCCGACCCCGCCTCTGCCTCTGTCCAGCCCCGCCTCCTCCCTCCTCCTCCTCATGCACATGCACCTCCTCCGTCCTCCTGCTCCCTGGTCCATGATCCCTGCCCGTTCTCCTTTTCCTCGTCTTTCTCCTCCCTCGGGGGAGAAACAAACAAAGACCACAGCCACCGAGAAACCATCGGGCGGGAGGGGGCCGTCCCCTAGGCGGTGGCACGCCCGGGCGTCACCCAGTACTGGACGACGCTCAGGCGTGCCACCGCACAGGCTTGGGTCCCCCCGATGGGTTTTCGGTGGCGCTGGTTTCTGCTTCTCCCTCCCTCCCTCCTTCTCCTCGTCCTCCTCCTCCTCCGTAATCCTCCTCCTCATCTTCCTCCTCCTCCTCCTCCTCCTCCTCCTCCTCTCCTCTCCCTCCTCCTCCCATCCCTCCTCCTCCCATCCCTCCTCCTCCCATCCTCCTCCTCCCATCCTCCTCCTCCTCCTCCTCCTCCTCCTCCTCCTCCTGCACCTCCCGGGCGCCTCAGAAGGGTGGTTGCTGCTAGGCGGGATACCATCAACGGCCTGCTCAGAACCCAACGGGCAGAGCATCACGAGTTCACGGTCTCGCTTCGGCGGATGGCCTCGGGCGTTCCAGCGGCGCCTCTGGAATCCAGGTCCTCGCAAGCTCCACACCCGACGGACGGCAACCTCCCGGCCCCAGGACCCAGTCGGCGGCGCGGACGGCGATCGTGATCGCGTCATATCTGACATCCTACCCCTCCCTCCCATCCCTTACCATGGCGTAGATCCCCCCTCTACTCGCACAGTCGGATGTCGAGCAGGGCAATGATCCCGAAAGGGTACGCGATGCATTGTAGAGCACGGCATGGCATGGCGTAGAAGAGCACCACAAAGCGTAGTATGTCACAGCATGGCGTGGCGTGGCGTGGCGTAGTGAAGATTTGCATCACAAAGCTTTGCAACGCAAAGCATGGCATCGCACAGCGGTCCCGAACATAACATTGCATAGCATGGCGTTGAAGATCAAAGCGTAGCATGGCATAGCATGACGTGGCACTTAAGCACTGGATATGACAGCTGCAGCTGAAGGCATGGCATCGCGCAGCGGAACGCAACCTAGCATTACATTGCATGCCGTGGCATGGCAAGGGAAATGACGCCAGCGCTGCAGCGGGAGCACGATTCGGAACGAGCGGAAGCGCGGAAATGAGGCCAGCGCTGCAGCGGGAGCACGATTCGGAACGAGCGGAAGCACGGAAATGAGGCCAACGCTGCAGCGGGAGCACGATTCGGAACGAGCGGAAGCCCGAAAATGAGGCCCGCGCCTCAGTGAGAGCATCATTTTGAAAACAAGCCCAAGCGACAACACAACCCCGGGAAATCCGGTGTAAAAAACAATACGCGGAGGGGTGCCCGCTATCTTCCGCACGCCATCAGGGGATGGAGGGGAGTAGTACACCCTGCGAAATGCTTAAGAAATCATGGGTTAAGAAATTCATAGTCTCAGAACTTGAAATCTAACCCAACATTTCTATTATAATCTTAAGATCTACATTGAAACATTAAGAATCATCGAGACCCTGGCCGAAAATTTAAGTTTTCTTGAACATCGCCTAAGGTGTATTTTGTAATTGTGGAGGAGGAGGAGGCAAGTCTCTGCCGCGCGACGGCGTGCAGCTTCCCAGCAGTCGACGCTGCGAAGTCACCAGAAGGCATTTGCGCGCGGTTCCATCAGGCGGTACACGCACGAGAGGGCGTGCTATATCCGGCCCTTGAAACGTCGCCGAGCTCGAATAAAATCACAGCGCTGTGAAGGCGTTCGGATAATAACGTTGCCCACGGCAGCGCGTCGTGGTACGTTGGGCAGGCGATCCGCAGGACAGCCGAAGGCTACATGTGCAGAGCGCGCCTGGGCGGGGAGGGCTGATCGAGGGCCGCCCAACTGAGCTGCCTCCTCTCCGCCGGAGCGGACTCAGGCGCCCCTCCACCCCCTCATCTCATCTCCCCTCTCTTAAAGAGCCCAGGGACACACAAAGAAATACGTAAAGGCACACATCCCAGCCAAGATCCATCATCTGCTTCCATATTTGCTTGAGTTCCGTCTTCCCCTCCACTTCCCATGCTTTTCTGGAGATCGTTGCTTATTGGTGTCTGTGTCGATGTCTCCCTCTTGGCTTCTGCAACATTCCTCACACCTGCGCTGCGCCTGCTGGCCGTGGAACGGCCAGGTCTCAGAGGGCGAGAGAGAGAGAGAGAGAGAGAGCGAGAGAAAGGGAGAAAAAGAGAGAGACAGAGAGAGAGAGAGAGAGAGAACGAGAGAGAGAGAGAGAGAACACGACAGAAAAAGAGAGAGAACGAGAGAGAACGAGAAAGAGAGAGAGAGAGGGAGCAAGAAAGAGAGAGAGGCCGCGCACGTCAAGTGTGCAGCTGCAAAGAGGTAGTGGGGGGGGCGGTCTCGAGGCAGGTCCGCAGCGCGGACCCGCGGAGCCTCACAGACCCATATGAGTTCGGCTCGCGGGCCTGCCCTTCTGAGATGCCGCCCCTGCCTTCGGAGAAAGCCCAGACAACCTCTCGAGGACCTGGCGCTGGCCGTAGTGGCGTCGCGCTTGTCCTGGAGCTCCCCGGAGGGTCTGATGGTCTCCCCCTCTCTCTCTCTCTTTCTCTCTCTCTCTCTCTCTCTTTCTTTCTCTCTCTCTCCTCGCGCGTCTTGCCCCCTGCACTCGAGCTCGCGTCGCTGCTCTCACGCGTTCTGAAGGAATATATTCCAAGTAATATATATATATATATATGTATGGATACCACTGTAAGAAGCGCTTCCCACGGGGGAATGTGGACTGGACGAGATCGCTATCCAAGCCTGCGACCATAAGTGCCACAACGTCTCAAGATGTCGAGAACGACGCATTGTTGTCAGCCCAAAAGGCGCGATTGACGACGCGCGCAGGCTGTCCGTCCTCGCCCGGCAATGCGATTCCCATGACGGGCAAGTTCCACTTTCGGACTACGGGGCCCCATGCGTTGCCAACTGCCGCCCCTCATTGGCCCGGCGTCTCCGCGGATCCCTGTTCGCCGCCACCCACCCCCGCAGCCGGGGCCGAACAACCCGCGCGCATTCCGCTTATAGTTCGCTGGACTCCTGCATCGCGGCCCGGCGCCCCGTTGCAGAGGAAAGATGTCGCCGTCAAGACGCGGCGTGGAATCGACGGCGGTCACCGCGCACTGCCCCGACGCCACCAAAGGGAGCCCCCAAGTGAACGGCGCGTGCAGCAGTCCCCGCGCCAAACAGACCAGCCAGATCAGACGCAATCGTTCTCGGTCGGAAGGAAGCCGCGCGCACGCGCGGATGATGCTCGCATGTGCAAGCGCGGGGCTGGCTGCGCTGCGCGCGTGAACTGTCTCCGCGGCGTCGGAGTCTGGCATGGCCATCGCATGTCGTCGAACAAACTCAGCGCGCTTCAATGTGGGGACGCCCGCGCACAGCATAATCTTCCAAAAAGGCGACTCTGGGGCCCCAGGGTCAATGCTGCGCGCTCTTCGAACATGGCGAGGACATGAACGGTGGCTACGGGGGGCAACTGCAAGAACACATCAAATGTTACGCCGTCAACGCCAGCTGCTTCTCCGGGGCGTAGGCGCGCCTGGGCCCGTAATGTCCCAGCGTTCATCTCTTAGGAATTCCACCGCCCAGCCGGTCATCTCGCCACCCGAATGAGGAGCATGTAATAAACTTGCTTGCGCCTCGGATGAGATGTCATCACCGCCCAAAACCTCTTCCCCCAGGCTGTGGAAATCTGCTTCCAACTAACGCCCCCGGCCACAACTCACATGTCCTTCAAATTTCACACATTGAGGCCCCCCAAGCGTCTCTCCGGAATGATTTTGCAAACCGACAAGCAGCCGCTCAGCTCGAATCTCTGCTCCGCTCGAATATTCATGGGTTTGTGGGGACCGCTCAAACCTGTCTTTGAAGGTCGCGCCTTCGCTCAACAACGGCCTCGCTCTTCCACTCGCGCCTCCCGCGCACGCCCCTGCAAAACGGCATCGGCAGAATAGCATTCATGCGCGGCCTGCGCGGTGAAGACGCAGATCTCGCAGCATCCCAAGTTCAAAATGGATGCTGCGCTTTGGATCGTTGTCTCTTGAAACTCGCTGTAACTCGTCGAATGCTGGGAAGGTCTTCTTCGGAATCTTCGGGCCTCGCGGCATCCAGGGGTCAGCAGGGCCTCGAGCATCAGGCGCAACGTTCCCGAGCATACCCCAAAGGATGTCAGCCCGAACTGGCCGATGGCCCATTCCAGTGGTGAGGGGCTTTTCCGGTTTCAAGTCGAAACGACTCACTGCTGCGGCATGTCCGCAGAGCTCTCCTGCAATAGCTACATGCTCGGTCTGTGAACGCTGCAACGGTGGTCTTCGCATTCCACGCTCCCGCAATTACGATCGGGTTTCCAAGGCCCCCAATGCGTTCGGAGCCCTCAAACCAAATGCCCCCATTCCACCCCGCAATTTCAACTGCGTGGAAGCCGCGCAGGACTTCATCTTGACAATTGCAGCGGGCCCTGTAAAATCCTTGAAACTGTTCCGAAGAAACACGCTAGCACCAAAGCCTACATTGACGGAAAAAATGTGTCCGTATCTACCCTGGCATTCTCTTCAACAGCTAGGCGGTTTTATGGCGTGCCTGTTCCAGCGCGTGCTCGTGGTCATCATCATCGGCACCTGCGCTATCACAGGGGTACTGGGGAAAGCGGGCGGAGAAAATGAGAGTAAATCTATTGGGGCCGACCTTCATGACCATCCCGCCCCAACACGGGCCATACCGCTCGCTTGTTATATCTGGAACCAAAGAATCTGGCTCCAAACAACCACAATCGAATCCGCTCCGACAAACGGCTTCGTCAGACTTGGGACGGCCACCGTGCACTGCGAATATAATTCGGTTCCCAACGCAAGACCTCCTGCAAGCAAACCATTCAATTGTTGCATCCAAGGCAGCCCAAACTCCTAGCGATACGAGGGGCCTTGCAATGGTTCCGTTCATGCACGTTGCATGTCCATGCCGAGCATTGTTTCAAACGGCTTGAATTCGGCAGCGGGCTGTCCCATCGCTGACGGTTCCAGCGGCACTGGCCAAACAATGTGCGAGCCCCGCTCTCCGTGAGCCCTGCATCCCAAATCGCAGCGTCATGGTCCCAAACTGTGACCGGGATCCATGTCGGCTTCGCGGCAGTGTTCCCCGTCCGTATCCGAAATAGTCACCATGACGCCACGGGTTCAGGGGACCAAGACGCCACGGGCTCAAGGTCAACGTGGGACTCTTTGGCCGAACCGAAAGCTTGTCCCAAGGTGGCGTACTTGGCCTGAGCATATGTGCCCATAGTTGTTCCGATCCTTCGTATAATCCCCCGCGCTCTGGAAACAATCATTTCATATGTGTGTTCGATATCCGTGAGGTACTGGGGTGTGATGGGGATCCGAACCTTGCGGCTTCCTATTCCCAAAAAGTTGGCAAACCTGGGCATGCAGTTGGAGCGTTGGGTCGAGCATGGCCTTCAACCCCTTCATCTACTCAGTTGCAGCTGGCCTGACGACTCCTTGCTCATGGCGGTTCTCGTAGGCACAGAACCCCACCGACGTCGATAAACGTAGGCTGGAATGTGCCCCCGGACTGGGTTCCACCCTCAAACTTCGCGACGCGATCTTCGAGATCACCAAGCCCAATTTTGATGCCGCTCGCGTCGGGCTTGACGGCCGATATCACTGCCTGCAGTGGCACCAGCAAGGACTGCACGGCTTCTTTTTGCTCCCGAGCGACAGTGGCTGAAGTATTAGCCCACCATGGTGGAGGCAACGCCACCACGAGAAGTCTTAGTAATAGTGAGGCTGAAAATTCTGTGCACTGTATACAGAGATGGAACGAAGGGCGGGGGTTACTGTTAACGTTGCCCTGGCCCTTGAGCTGAGCCGGTCTTGAGCCGAACGGTCTTGAGACAACACAAGCCAAAGCCCTGCCAAGTGCTGCACACGCCATGCCTCGAGGGCAGCAACGAGCACACCGATGCCGATACGGCCCCCGAAGTACACAACACACACCAAGCTGGAACGATCCACAGATGCACTGAACTCTGGGGTATGATGGCGTTCTGCTGCACATGCCTACAATGACACAAACATGCATGACGCAATGGCCGCATATGAGATCCCTAGCCCTAGATCACCAACACACTGATTCAGTATACGCAGGCCTGTTACCCATGAACACGCAGCTCCAGAGCAGTCAGGCTGCCACCTAACCCCAGGAGGCGGGGACGCGGAGGAACAGCAGAAGAAGCAGCAGCAGAAGAGCGGGTTGGATGAGGATGAGGAGGAGGAGGAGGCGGGAAGAGAGGGGGAGAGAGGGGAAGGAGAGTAGGAGGATACCAACAAAAGGCAGGAGAAGGAGGAGCGATCCTCAAACGCCCCTGTCCCCCCTCCCCCCCGCGACTGCATTGCATGCAATGCCATTCGCGCGTCCATACGCGCACCTGCGTGTGTGCGCACGACTGTGCATCTGTGCTGCGCGCTTGCTGCGCGTCGAACGCAACTCGAGAAAACGGTGCCCCTAGCGTCCGCGCGCGAGGGCGCGAGGACCTCGCATCTCCAGGTGCTCGGCCGCCAGAAGTGGCACACGATGTACTCGCTCTGCTTGGCCACCGTGAAGAAGTCCTCGCCGCCCCCCGGCGCGCAGCCTCCGCGGGAGCTCGGCACGTCCACGCCGGACCGCTCCCGCCCGCACCGTGCGGAGGGGGGAGCGGAGGGGGACTGCGCCACGGACCACGCTGGCGCAGCAGCGAAGGTGGGCCCGCGGCGGGCCCGCCGCCGTGCCGAAACGACGCGCACCTGCTGAAGACTGCCGACCGCGTGCCGTGGACTCCGACCAAATCTGTGGACGGCCAATCCATCGCGGAGGAGGAGGAGGAGGAGGAGGGGGAGGAGGAGGGGGAGGAGGAGGAGGAGGAGGAGGAGGAGGACCGACTCCTTCCGCTACGAGCCCCCGCACCCTCGGGGCTCGCAGCCGGCCGCCGGCCCACGGCGCGGGGGCGGTCACACCGACAGGGTCGGCGAGCCGGGCTGCCGGGGGTCGGCCAGGCTGCCCCTGGCGCCAGGCACCAAGCAGACGGTGCCTTGGCTTGCAGAGAGGGAGGAATATGGGGCCGAGCCCGAGTCACGTTGAAGCTCGCCCCAGTTGGGCGCCCGAGTTATCCGGGGTAACTCGGGTCCGGGGTAACTCGGGTTTG
This sequence comes from Prorocentrum cordatum, assembly GCA_963575745.1. NCBI lineage: Eukaryota > Dinophyceae > Prorocentrales > Prorocentraceae > Prorocentrum > Prorocentrum cordatum. The sequence goes on along the minus strand of CAUYUJ010016098.1, from coordinate 193,639 downwards.
GGTTCCCGAAAAACGAACCCGAGTTATCCCTGACCCGAGTTACCCCTGATGATTCGGGGCTCTGACCCAGGCCTTCGGGGGGCCCACCTCCAGTTGCACTCGAAAGTTTCATGCCCAGCTGGGGCGCAGACAAGACGCGGCCCGGCCACCGGTGGGCAGTCCTCCGCGCCCTGCTCCTCCCTCCACCTCTTCGTCCTCGTTGCCTTGCACGGGCCCTCGACCGTTGCGTTTGCCAGAGCGGCTTGCGAGAGCGATGAAGAGTCCTGTCGCGTGCCAGCGAGGTGAGAGCCCCAATGGCCCGCGTGCAGCACGTGAGGAAAAACACCAATATGCGAAGGGGGCGGTAGTTTGCTCTTTTGCGCATCTATCATGTATGGGATTGGGTAATGAAAGAAACATTCGACTTTACTCAAGAAGCTGAGACAGCAGGGAGATGCGCACCGACCCTGCACCATCTATCATTTGCGTGCAGTGAGCGTTCACATAACAACATCCAGGAAGGGTATAGGCATCTCGCCGCATGGCAAGTTGTATCGATATGGAGCGGTGCAATCCTTCTCGTCGATCAGCGTGTATTCACCGTGCCCAACAGCAAGCTTCGACCTTCTGTCAAAATGCGACTTCTTCATCCTTCACCAGGCGCTGGAACCATACGCCATGAGGCAATGAGAAGTGGCAGATCGGCATCGGAGGATGTCAGGAGAGAGGGAAGAAGAGAGCGACAAGAAATAGTAGGCACGACTGAACAATCAAAGGTGGGCATCTCAGGCAAACAAACATCTCGCCAATCAGGTCAGAATCCAATCGATGACTCCTGCTTCGTTGCTCCGACGGCTCTTCACAATTGGCTCGTTCTGCCATTGCTCTGTCCTTCGCCTCATCCTTCATCATGTGACTGAGCAGGGCCCTCTAATCGTCATAAACCTCCTCCACCTCGTTCTGGTCATCAACTAACTATCATCCTCTTCTCCCTCACCCTTCGTCCCTCTCCTCCTGTTCCTCTTATTGCTTCTCCCCTTCCCCCTCCTCCCGCGCATCCTTTCCATCCTTTCGATGTTCACCCTCCACCCCCCCCCCAACGCACACGCACACGCACACGCACACGCACACGCACACGCACACGCACACGCACACGCACACGCACACGCACACGCACACGCACACGCGCACGCGCACGCACGCACGCACGCACGCACGCACGCACGCACGCACGCACGCACGCACACACACACACACACACCCACACCCACCGACACGCACACACGCACACACGCACACACGCACACACGCACACACACACACACGCATACACACACAATCACACACACTCACACACATTCACACACACACATTCACACACACACACATTCACACACACACACACACACACACACGTTCACACACACATTCACACACACATTCACACACACACACTCACACATTCACACACACTCACACATTCACACACACACACACACACATTCACACACACACATTCACACACACATTCACACACACATTCACACACACACACATTCACACATTCACACATTCACACATTCACACATTCACACATTCACACATTCACACACACACACACACACTTTTTCCCGGAAAGGGCACAGGCCCAGGGTTCTCTTTTAGGGGTTTGCCCCCGGATCTGACGGCTGTAGGGCCGGCGAATTTCTTTCGCGAAAAATAACGATGTCGCGTAGGGCCGGCGAATTAAAATTTGAGGATGTCCCTAGCGAAACGCTTGTTTGTTTCAGAAATTGTTGAGGATGTCTCGAGCGAAACGTTTGTTTCGTGTTATAGATTGTCCTCCCCTGGGGACCTGAATTCAGAGGATCTCTCAAGTGAAATGCTTGTTTTCACGTGCCCAGGTCTTGAGGATGTCTCGAGCGAGACGCTTGGTTTCACGCCTCCAGGTTGCCCAGACAGATGTCTAGCATGAGGATTTGTTGAGGATGTTTCGAACCAGGGGCTTGTTTTCACGTGCCCAGGTCGCCCAGGCGGATGTCTAGCATGAGGATGTGTCGAGGAAGTCTCGATCGAGACGCTTGTTTGCACGTGTCCAGGTTGCCCAGGCGGATGTCTAGCATGAATATGTGCTGAGAACGTCTTGAGCGAAACGCGTGTTTCACGTGTCCAGGTCGCCCAGGCACAGCATAGCCCTCGGCACGGTACATCAATATCGATACCCTTAGCATTGCAGCCTGGCATGTTTCCTGGCACGTTCCGCGGAGCGTCCCGTGGCGAGTCCCCCTGGCACGTCGCGCGGTGCACGTCCATTGGCACGTTCCGTAGCGCGTCCCCTTGGCACATCCCGCGGTGCGTGCCCATGGCACGGCCCCCTGGCACGTCGCCTGGCGCGTCCCTTGGGACGTTCCGCGGCGCGTCCTCCTGGCATGTCCCCCTGTCGATTAGTTATGGGGCAGCTACCATCTGCTCAGGCAGCTCGAGCTTAAAATCCAGATCAGTTCGGTCAGGACTCGGATGCAAAGAAGACTCGATCCACAACGCTATCTAGAGCACAATCGCGGCATGGCACATCGCAGTTCAGCACGGCCCAGCACAGCACAGCCGTCGGCACGGTACATCAAGATCGATACACTCACCGTTGCCTTTTGGCACGTTCCTTGGCGCGTTCCGTGGCGAGTCTACCTGGCACGTCGCGCGGCGCGTCCCCTGGCACGTCCCGCGGCACGTCCATCGGCACGTTCCGTAGCGCGTCCCCTTGGCACGTCCAGGGGTGCGTGCCCATGGCACGTCCCCCTGGCACGTCGCCTGGCGCGTCCCTTGGGACGTTCCGCGGCGCGTCCTCCTGGCATGTCCCCTCTGTCGATTCGTTCTGGGGCAGCTACCATCTGCTCAGGCAGCTCGAGCGTAAGATCCAGATCAGTTCGGTCAGGACTCGGATGCAAAGAGGACTCGATCCACAACGCTATCTAGAGCACAATCGCGGCATGGCACATCGCAGTTCAACACGACGTATCACAGCACAGCCCTCGGCACAGTACATCAAGATCGATACATTCAGCATTGCATTTGCCCGTCGCCCAGTCAGGTGTCTTTGAAACGTTGCCATGCCTTACATGTCTACAATTCCTTTCCGGGTTAGTGGGTCGATCATGGTTCGCCGACTGCGTGGCAGCGATGCAAGGGCAACACCCAACACACACACACACACACACACGCACTCTTCCTTCTTCACCTCTCCGTCGTCGCCCCCTCACGTATCCCTCTTCCCTTTGTCCTCCCCTCCTCCTTCTTCTGCCCTTCTCTCATTCCTCCTCCTCACCCCCCTCCTCGGTGTGATACCCCCTCCATCGTCCCTTCCTCGTCCTTGTTCTTTTCCTCCATCCCTCTCCAGACTCGGGGGGTACGAGCCAAACACAAAGAAGAGAAGTGTGCGCCCGTGTACCCCCCTAACGTCGCACACATGCGTCGTCACAATTCCCAACGATCACCAAGATGGAGGCAGGCACGTCTGCAAAATGCGACTCTTGCCTCAGCGCCGCGAACCTTCGGCTGAACCATTTTCCTTTCAACAGTTGTAAGGAAGGAGGCCAACTCGTGTTCAAAATGTGGTTCTCGCCGTCGCGCTGTGCACTTTTGGGTGAACATGTTGCAGCAGCTCCGAGGATGAATGGCGGTTCTAGTTTAGCATGGGGCTCTGGATTGCGATTTCCTTACATCCATTGGCAGAAACCTACGCAATCCCACCAACCCTTCGGGCGTAGGTGGTTTAAGGAGTTAGTTATTCTTGGGGGAGGAAGTTCACCTCTCCCTCTACCCCCTCTCCCTGGGTCTGGCGGCGGCGATCCGCGAGGGGTTAATGTCCAAGATTGCCCAGTCAGGCCCCAAGAAGGGCTCACAGATCACAAGATGGGCCCCGCTATCGCACACGAGTGCCCCAAATGGTTCAAACTATCTTCCAGCAGGGACGTAACTAAGATCACCCCCCTCTTTGATTGATGGCCCCCAATAGACGACCGCAGGACGCCCCTCAGGGCCCCCAGGAGGGCCCCTAAGAGGGCCCAAAAGATCACAAGAGGACCCCAGGAGGGCCCAAGAATAGCCCGAATAAAACCACACGATGGCCCCAAGATGTCTCAACGAGGTTCCCAAAGCGTGGCGGCATGCTGCTACACAGTCCTGCTTGGGCAACGCGCTTCGCGATCGTTAGTATATTGGCTGGTTGCGGGCATGCGAACCGTCAGTAATCAACAACCGCACAGATGAAGGGCGACCCACGGGAGGAGAAAGGAGAAGAGCATAAGGAGGAGGAGGAGGAGGAGAAGGAGGAGCATAATGAAGAGGAAAAAAAACCAGTCTAAACAATAACATCGCGTGTTGCCTCATCATATTCCACAACTGGAGCTGTAAATTTATGCAATGGTTGCAAGAATGGGGATGGGGCGATGCCTTCTCAAAACATGGCTCTCGACCGAATGGCAGGCCCCCGTGGTGATCGTGATTCAAATTATCCTAGCGAGGAACCCAACCGTATGCAGTTGTGAACACCGCAATTGTGATTATCTTCTTCGGTGGTGCCCACGAACCGTATGAGGGGCGTGACGAAATGTGGCGGGGTACACAACACGAAGGAAAACGATTGGTCGGATTACGAGAGACTCAGCGCTGGTGAATCTGAGCGCGAGTGAATCTGCAAGCGAACGAACATATTTGCACGAATGCGTCATGGCTACGCCTCGTGTGCATGTATATGAATGTGAATGGTTCGGGTATGCCTGTCTGTGCACTCGTGACACTGAGCGTGGCCGCCGCAGAAAGCTTCCGCGGGAACCCCAGCGGCAGAGCCCGCACGCCGCGACGCCCATGTCGGCACGCCCGTCACGACAATCGCGCCCGCTTCTTTCCTTTTTTTTCCTCCCCCTTTGTCCGCGCACGCCAAAGTCCAAAACTGCGGGCGCAACACGGCGCAGAGTCCCCGCGACGCACGCTGGTCGCCCCGGAAGGGTCCCAGCGACGCGCGCGGGTCGTCCGCTGCGCGGAGCAAAGAAAGCCAGCTATCTAGCCGGCTGGCTGATACCGGGCAAGGCTCTGACCGCTGGGCAAAGCGACGACGGGCGAGCGAGGCGCAGGGAAGAACGCAGCACGGAGTTCCCACGACGCGCGCTGGTCGCCCCGGGAGGGTCCCAGCGACGCGCGCGGGTCGTCCGCGGCGCGGGTTCTAATAGTGTGAAACGTGCGCGGGAAGGGCCAGGAAACGTGTGAAGGGTGTGCCGACATTCGTGTGGGGGACGCATGCGGGCGGTGGCACTGGGGCCTTCAGTGGAGCTCCCTACGGGGCCACGAAGCGTGTGAGGGGTGTGCCGAAGTGTGTGTGTGTGTGTGTGTGTGTGTGTGTGTGTGTGCGTGTGCGTGTGCGTGTGCGTGTGCGTGTGCGTGTGCGTGTGCGTGTGCGTGTGCGTGTGCGTGTGCGTGTGCGTGTGTGTGTGCGTGCGTGCGTGCGTGCGTGTGTGTGTGCGTGTGTGTGTGTGTGTGTGTGTGTGTGCGTGCGTGCGTGCGTGCGTGCGTGCGTGCGTGCGTGCGTGCGTGCGTGCGTGCGTGCGTGCGTGCGTGCGTGCGTGCGTGCGTGCGTGCGCGCGTGCGCGCGTGCGTGCGTGCGTGCGTGCGTGCGTGCGTGCGTGTGAGTGTGTGTGTGGTGGTGGGGGGGGCGCATGCGGGCGGTGGATTTGGGGCCTTCGGTGGAGCTCCCTACGGGGCCACGAAACGTGTGAGGGGTGTGCCGAAATGGGTGTGGGGGACGCATGCGGGCGGTGGCACTGGGGCCTTCGGTGGAGCTCCCTGTGAAGCCTCGAAACGTGTGAGGGGTGTGCCGACATGTGCGTGTGTGTGGGGGGGGGCATGCGGGCGGTTGCGCTGGGGCCTTCGGTGGAACTCCACATGGGGCCACGAGACGCGCGAGGCGCGTGCGTGGGGGACGCGCGCGGGAGGTGGCACTGGGGCCTTCGGCGGAGCTCCATATGGGGCCACGAAACGTGTGAGGGTTGTGCCGACGTGGGTGTGGGGGACGCATGCGGGCGGTGGCGCCGGGGGCTTCGGTGGGGTTCCTTATGAAGCCACGAAGCATGTGACGGGCGTGCCGAATTAGGCGTGGGGGGCGCATGCGGGCGGCGGCACTGGGGCCTTCAGTGCTTATGGGGCCACGAAGCGTGTGAGGGGTGTACCGAAATGGGATCGGGGGCGCATGTGGGCGGTGGCACTGGGGCCTCCGAGGGAGCTCCCTATGGGGCCACGAAGCGTGCGAAGAGTGTACCGACATGGGTGTGCGGGACGCATGCGGGCACACCCAATGGGACCTTCGGTGGAGCTCCCTATGGGGCCACGACACGTGTGAGGGGTGTGCCGAAATGTGCGTGCGGGACGCAGGCGGGCACGCCCACTGGGACCTTCGGCGGGGCCCCCTATTCGCCGCGAAATTTGTAAGGGGCGTGCCGAAATGTGCGTGGGGGACGCGCGCGGGCGGCGGCACTGGGGCCTTCGGTGGAGCTCCCTATGGGGCCGCGAAATGTGTGAGGGATGTGCCGAAATGAATGCGTGTGTGGGGGGGCGCATGCGGGCGGGTGCGCTGGGGCCTTTGGCGGAGCTCCCTATGGGGCCACGAAGCGTGCGAGGGGTGTGCTGGCATGGGTGGCGATGCTGGCGATGATGACGGTCGTGATGATGATGGCGCTGATGATTTTGATGATGGCGACGATGATGATGACGCTGATGGCGATGATGATTTTTCCCCAACGAGACCGATGGCGGCGGGCGATGACACCGCGATGAAGTCCGCACAGAAAAACATAAAAGCCCTGTGTGCGAGCTCCACAGGAAGGAAGTGGAGGGGGGGCCGCGAACAGCAGCTAAGCCAGCGACCGCCATGTCGAGTCGCACGTGGCCCCTCAGCCAAGGGACGCAAGTGGCACGCGGCACACGAGAAGAGGGTGCCTTGATGCACTGCGTCGGAAACCTGTGGTTGGCAGGGAATACAGCAGAGGCAAGCGGATAGCATGGCATTGCACGCCCTGGCTTGCGCAGGATGGACGGGGCCCCATGCCGTCCGCAAAAGAAAATGGGACCCTCGCTAATCCACAGACGAATTCAGAGAGAGGCAAACAGAGAGAGGCTTTCGGGGAACCTCGGGTCGACACCGCACCCCGCCCACAGGCCGGCGCCACACGGCAGCAGCGGCGCAGAGAGAGAGACAGAGAGGCAGAGAGGCAGGCAAAAAAAAGAGGGAGCAAGCACAGAGACAGTCGAACGTCTAGCATTCTCGGTGTGTCTGCAAGGTGATCTTGACACATCTTCCGGATCTCCACAGCGCTCGCCGTGCCATCCATGAGGCCAAGCTTCCTGAATCTTAGGGTGCCTTCTACAGTGAAGACGAATACGGGCTTTAAAGAAGTCTTTGACAGGGAGACAGGAACCCTCCCTCACGCGCGCTTGGACAGACAAGAACCCGTCAAGGAGTGAAACACACGGCAGTTTCAAACTCGGGAACGGAGGGGGGCAATGAGAGTTAAACAAAGGAACCATGACTCTTCGCTCAATTAGCCCGACGAAGGACCCAACCATATGCAGGTGTGAGTACCGCAATTGTGATTCCCTTTTTCGGTGGTGTTCCCTATGAGGCAACGAACCGTGCTATGGGGTGTGCCGACATTTGTGGCGTGGTACACGACGCGAACGAAAACGATTGATCTGAGTACGCGGGGAGACTGAACGCGGGTGAATCTGACCGCGAGTGCGTCTGACTGTGAATGAATTTGCGTGCGAGCGAGTCTACGTGCATGAATGCGAATACGCCAATGCATGGTGCAATTGTAAATGAATGCTACTAGTTTGTGAATGACAACCTCTGAATACTCGCGACGCTGGGCGTGGCCGTCGCGAGGGGCTTCCCCGGGGCTCCCCGACGGCATCGCCCGCGCGCCGCGACGCCACCGCGAGGATCGCGCCCGCTTCTTCCCCTTCTTTTACTCCCTCTTTGCCCGCGCACTCAAATGTCCAAAGCTGCGGGCGCAGCGCAGCGCGGAGTCCCAGCGACGCGCGCAGGTCGCCCCAGAGGGGTCCCAGCGACGCGCGCGACGCGCGCAGGTCGCCCCAGAGGGGTCCCAGCGACGCGCGCAGGTCGTCCGCTGCGCGCAGCAAGAAGAGCTAGCTGGCTGGCTGATAGCGGGCAAGGCTCTTGCCGCTGGGCAGAGCGACGACGGGCGAGCGAGGCGCGGAACTCCGACGGCTTCCAGCGGAGGTGTACTGAGTGGGGGAGACGCAAGCGGACTGCTCCCTATGGGGCCATGAAACGTGGGAGGGATGCGCCGAAATGGGTGTGCGGGACGCGTGCGGGCACACCCACGGGGACCTTCGGTTGGGCTCCCTATGGGGCCGCGGAACGTGTGAGGGATGCGCCGACATGGGTGTGCGGGACGCATGCGGGCACACCCACTGGGACCTTCGGTGGAGCTCCGCATGGGGCCACGAAACGTGCGAAGGGTGTACCGAAATGGGTGTGCGGGACGCATGCGGGCACACCCACTGGGACCTTCGGTGGAGCTCCCTATGGGGCCACGAAGCGTGCGAGGGGTGGGCCGAAATGGGCGTGCGGGACGCATGCGGGCACACCCACTGAGACCTTCGGTGGGGCTCCCATATGGGGCCACGAAACGTGGGAGGGGTGTGCCGAAATGGGTGTGCGGGACGCATGCGGGCACGCCCACTGGGACCTTCGGTGGGCCCCCCTATGGGGCCACGAAGCTTGCGCAGGGTGTGCCAAAATGTGTGTGCGGGGCGCATGCGGGCACACCCGCTGGGACCTTCGGTGGACCTCCCTATGGGGCCACGAAGCGTGCGAGAGGTGCGCCGAAATGGGTGTGCGGGACGCATGCGGGCACACCCACTGGGACCTTCGGTGGAGCTCCGTATGGGGCCACGAAGCGTGCGAGGGGTGTGCCGAAATGTGTGTGCGGGACGCATGCGGGCACACCCACTGGGACCTTCGGTGGAGCTCCGTATGGGGCCACGAAACGTGCGAAGGGTGTACCGAAATGGGTGTGCGGGACGCATGCAGGCACATCCAATGGGACCTTCGGTGGAACTCCCTATGGGGCCACGAAGCGTGCGAGGGGTGGGCCGAAATGTGCGTGCGGGACGCATGCGGGCACACCCGCTGAGACCTTCGGTGGAGCTCCCAATGGGGCCACGAAGCGTGCGAGGGGTGGGCCGAAATGGGTGTGCGGGACGCATGCGGGCACACCCACTGGGACCTTCGGTGGAGCTCCCTATGGGGCCACGGAACGTGTGAAGGGTGTGCCAAATTGGGCGTGCGGGGCGCATGCGGGCGCACCCACTGGGACCTTCTGTGGAGCTCCCCATGGGGCCGCGAAGCGTGCGAGGGGTGTGCCGAAATGTGTGTGCGGGGCGCATGCGGGCACACCCGCTGGGACCTTCGGTGGAGCCCCTATGGGGCCACGAAGCGCGCGAGGGGTGTGCCGAAATGGGTGTGCGGGACGCATGCGGGCACGCCCGCTGGGGCCTTCGGTGGAGCTCCCTATGGGGCCACGAAGCGTGTGAGGGGTGTGCCGACATGTCCGATGACGATGATGATGGTGGTGGTGGTGGTGGGGGGGGGGGGGGGGGGGGAGGGGATGAGGAGGAGGAGGAGGAGGAGGAGGAGAGGAGGAGGAGGAAAAAAGGAGGAGGAGGGGACGCGGGGACCGTTTCTTCCAAACGAGGACCAACCCCACAGGATGGTTGGGAAAAAAGGAAGGAGGCAAGGGGCGAGGTCTAAACTCAGTCGGCGAAATTCAGGGCATACCGCATAGTGTTCCATAGAACCAGAAGCTCCAGGGCTCACACAGTTCCAACAACATTGTTCAGGTCCACGGTGGAATCGGGCACTAGTGCATACGCCGCCCGAGAGCACTCGTAGCACGGCAAGACCCAGATACAGAGACCTATCTTTAGTAACCTTGTGGACAGCCTGAATAACACTTGAGACGCGGGCAACTGAACGCACATGGGAGCCAGCGGCTCACCCGCGCCAGCAGGCAACTGTTGGGGGGAACGGGGGCGGGGCGGGCGCGAAGACGGTTGAACCGCTTCCTTTGGACTCCCTTGAACTACAGGAAATCCGGAAAACAAATCAATGTTATCTGCCCAGGTCGACACGCAAAAGCGAGCGGACGAGTGTTGCCACCGCGGATACCTGACGCGCCCAAGGTGGGATTCGTTGGGTTGGAGGGCCAGTCGGACATGTGTAGCAATGCTCACTAATTCCAGATCAGGAAATGCAAGACGGAACCCCAGGTCCCGAAGCCGAGTGCACATAATACGGTTGGCTGGGAATCGAAGGCCAGCAATGAGTTTTTGGTGCACATCCAGCTGGCACTTCCGAACAGCACGAGAGATAGGGTAGAACTGCATCGCATATCGTAGCAGCGAGACAGCGAAAAGCACATACGTACGAGTAGTCATAGCCAGACCGAGCCGAAGACGACGAATCTGAATGCAGCGCTGGTGGTACTTCTTCAGCGCAGCGTGCCGCGCGCGCATATATCCTCCAGGCCCAGTTTGGAGCCCAAGATAACGAATGTGCCGCACAAGCTGGATCAACGAAGCACCAGGCCCCAGGGGCTCCAGGAGACGCCGTGCGCGCCGTGACATGCGCGGTGAGAGAAGCAGCCCACAATGCACCAAAACACATTTCTTAAGATTCAGAAAGAGACCAATCGCGCCATCCAAGCTCTGCAACAAAGGTAGAAAGAGAGGAAGCACGATAATAATATCGCGCACTGCATGCCAGAGATCGTCAGAGCATGCAAGAATCATTCTAGGTATACGTGAGCTGACCCATCGAATGCAAGGGTCGAACGCCAATGCGAGGAAAAGCATACTGGATGGGTCCCCCTTGGCGCGCGCCGCGATCCAGACGAATGCTCCCATGCCGTTTCTCACCGAAGCAAATGTGCCCCATACTCTCAGAGTAGAGCGCCTCAACGTAACCAACTACCCCAGGGTGTACTTGCATCAGAACCAGGATCCGAAGAAGCCAGGAGATAGCGATGCTCGGAAACGCTGCCGCAAAGTCCGTGAGGAACATGCATGAGAGACCCCTTCCCAACATAAGCTGCTGCAGCCCCCAAATCCCGGCACCGAGAATTTGATCCGTCATCGGGCACCCCTTGAGGCGCGCCCGAGCTCTCGACGCGGTCGCACGGGCCACCAGCTCTAACCTCCAAGAGAACACCCGTGACATAATCTCACAGCCAGCGCCGGCCATCGCAAGCGGTCGGCATGCCCCAGGAGAGCGGGAAGGAGAAGAAGAGAGATCAGATGGGGGGCCCTTCCGCAAGAAACACTAATAACATCTCACGCGCGCTCACAGGCAGGTCCGCGCCACGACGCCCCATCAGACGACAGTAGAGATCGCGCAAGAGAGCAATGGGCGCGGGGGGCTTCCATCGTGAGTGCGCCATCCCAGGGCCAGGCATGGAGTCTTTGCGCCCTCTAACGAGTTCCTCGAACGATTCCAGATCCAGATGCCATTGCTCGCCAGAAAGTCCAGGGCCAGGGGCAGCGTGATTTTCCAGGCCGGCCCAGAGATCAATATTGCACATGTTCACCAACTACCCACTCCCAATGAACAGCGAGGGCTTCGCCAGCTTCATCGGCAGAGGCACGTGGGCCCCGAAGTGGCCTCCAGAGTTCCTTGCGGCGTTGCAACCTTGCTCGCGTGCGCGCCTTTAAGTTAAGCCCCCCCCCCCCTGGTCCGCAACCATTTCCAGCTCCGACATGCGAGCGCGCTGCAACGTCTGAATGCGATCGCAGAGAGAAGGCAGCGAGAAGCAAATGTCAGACGAGAGGTCACAGGAACGCGCGAGCTAAGGGTAGCGCTGCACCGCGTCACTAACCCTCTGCAAGCTCCGTGCGCGAAGCCCGCGCAATGCTGCAAGTGCGAAGTGGATATGTTCATCTGCCCCTCAGCTAACGCGCGCTTCATGCGACGGCGAGTTTGGTTGGCAGCTTCCCACGCGCACTGCTCCACAAGACAGATTTGCCCCCCCCATTCCGCGCCAAACGGCCCATGTCTTTCAATAGAAATTCGAGTGCAGCATGAAAAATAAGGCGGGGCCCGACCCGCGATGACATTTTCTGAAAATCAGAGGGGGCAGAAGTCCAAGTCGCCACCGCGGGGATATGATCCGAAACCTTACCGGCGAATGTCGCTCGTCCAATCGCAGAACATGACATCGAGAAAGCAGCAGCCACAACAGATGGGTGGGCAGGATAGAGACGGTCAAATCGACTAACATGAACCAGCGCATGATTCAGAACTTCCCCCCGCGCAGGACCTGGCTGGTGGATTTCAGCCCACCGCGGGAAGAGCCGGGGAAACGAGGCGCGCCGATGCCGACCCCCAAGGCGCCACCCAGATCCGCCACCGCATTGTCTCCCGCCCCCCCCCCCCAAGGCAAAGTTGAAATCCCCCCCGATCAAAAGCGCGGCAATCCCAGCGTCACGCAGACATTCCTGGACACGCCCAAGCGCGCGATTGAACGCCCAGGTGGGCCCCCCCGAGGTTGGTAGATGCACATTGGGGGCCCAGAGAGAATCAAATCTGCCCGTGCATTTGGCAAGACGGGTGCGACCGTCTTCGGCCTTGCAGCGCCTAATGTCCGCGAAGAGAGAGAGAGAGAGAGAGAGAGAGAGAGAGAGAGAGAGAGAGAGAGAGAGAGAGCAGGGGGGATGGGGGGGTAGCAGTAAGAACACCACCAGCAATGTCCGACGAATGCCCCGAGAAGCCCGCAGTCCAGTTCCGCAAATCCTTCTGAATCGCATTCGCATCGCCAGCGGTTCGGTGCGTCTCTTGAATGCAAGGTATGCTTGCGCAACGGGGGCGCGCCAGTAACTTCTTGCGTCGACGTGATGCACGGAGAGAGGAAGCAGCGATAGCAGCGAGGAGTCCTCGAGAGTGCCAGATGAGAAGAACGGAAGAACAGGAGGGATGGGGCAGCAAAAGGCAGAGACATATCACGCGGCGACCCCGAGCCGTCGCTGCTGCATGAGTCAGAATGTGACTAGTCAGAGGACGAGCTAGACCCCGAGCTCGAACTGGAGGAGAGATTAAACACACTCCCGCTCAAGAGTGACGGCCTCATGCTGGCTCTGCTCAGCCGAGGGGCCCAGACGCGAAACTGACCTTAATATCGACCCCAAAACAAATTTCGGTCTAGCCCATTGGGCTCGAAATCAAAAGGGACGCGCGCGCGCAGTCTCAAACGCATCCGGGAATTTCTGCGTAAGTGGGACCGTATCAAGGCCAAGGGTCCTCAAGCCCACTTCGTCAGCTTTTATCTGAATTACATCCTGCTCCTGGGGGCAACAATAGAGATGAAACAGCGGGACCGGGTCCTCTGACGACCGAAGACCAAACATCACCTCCGATCCCTTTCGAATTAGCCTGAAGGCCTTGCTTACTCAGCTCTTCCTGAACTGCAGCACGCGCTTTCCCCATCTTAAAGAAGAAAAGCCAATGCTGATAAGAAAGATTCCGACGGCCACTAAGAGGCCAGACTTCCGCAAGGGCACGGGGGTTGGGGAACGAATAGCCCTCGCTCAACTTCCTGAAGTTCCCCGGGAATTCAGAAGCCATGGCTGGGGGCGGGAAGTCGAGGGTGACCTTCATCTGCAAATCGCACGCACGCGCCCGAATGAGACGAGCAGCTTCCGCGGTCGCACACTTCGAGACGATATGTTTGACCACGCGCTCGAGTCGATGCCATGAGGCGGTCCTGGAATCCGTGCATGAGCAACCTATGCGCATCCTCGAGACTGGCAACAGATGCGCCTCCTCCTCGTCCTCCTGCCGACGTCGATCCGTCCCCCACAGACCCACCATCCACTGCGCGACGCTTGCCCGACTGCACGACGTGTGACATAGGACTCCGAAACATTGCAAGCTGATGAGCGTGCTCGGTCTTTTTCTGTGATTCGTGGATATGATCGATGCGGGTGGTCATCTCCTTGAGGGACTGACCTTGGATATTCAATCGATCGTATAGCATTCTCGATGTGGCTTCAAGAGTGGCTGCAAGGTGATCTTGCAGCATCTTCTGGATCTCCTCAGCGCTTTCCATGCCTAGATATGAGGATTGGGGCAGCACGGGGCGGGGGAGCTCGCACACAGGATAAAACAAGTTTTATCGGAGCCGCCTGAGGCTAAAATAACCGCGAGCCTGGCCTTCGGCAGCGACCAGACACGAAGCGCCAGGCCGCACGTTTCGAGTTTGAGCCGAAATGGCAACGGACGCTGATGGTGATGATGCTGATGACGATGATGATGACGGGAGGAGGGAGGAAGGGGGAGGAGGAGGAGAGGAGGAGAGGAACGCGGGGCGACGTCTCTTCAAAACGAGGACCCAGCACCACAGGATGGTTGGGAAAAACGCTCTTTTCTCGCACTGGAACGGAAAGCTAGGGCCAAGGATTCATCAGGAGGGGACTTGGCTTGGCACGGGTGGACGTATTGCAGGGTCGGTGATGCATCCTGGGCGTACTCTGGTCTTCCTCTTCCTCCTCTTCCTCCTCCTCCTCCCTCTCCTCCTCCTCCTCTTCTCCTCCTCCTCTTCCTCCTCCTCCTCCTCCTCCTTGGACCCAAAGACCTTTCAACATCTCTCCCCAGACCCCGCCCAAGCTCCGTCCTGGCAACTTCTTGGAACTACGTCCTGCCGCGGCGACAAGAGGCACCGGAAACGCCTCGTCTGGAAGAAAACGACAACAGCACATATATAAACTTTTCACGATCCGCGTGAATTTCTGGGATGCCCGCTGGCGCCCCAGCGCCAGGCGTACCGCCGGAGGCGCTGCCAGGGGGGTCCAGCGCAAATCCGAGAAAGCTGCGCGCAACGTCAGAAGTTAATGACTATGCAACCTGTATTCTATCTTTCGGACCTCTTTCCCTCGTTGTCGTCGTCTTCTCTGCCCCCCGAACCGTGGCTGATCTGGCGGGCGCAGGCACTGTTCCAGCCTTTTGCGCCTCAGCTCCTCGAGGTCGTCCTCCTTGAGGTTGTCGAGCCGCGCGATCTCCTGGGCTCGGGCGGACTTCCCCGTGGGTCTGGTTCGAGGAGGGGTTCGACCACAAGAGACCTTCCACAAGGAACCGGAACCTGAGACCCATGGACGTCCACTGATTTCTTGTGTGGGAACGTCACGCTCTCCATGGCAAAACCGTCGAGACACAAGAAATCCAGGGCACCCTTGAGGCAAGCAAGGTGTTTCTGCCCATGGGTTCCCACAGTAAGCTTTTGACGCTCCGGGCGAATAGCGCGCTAGGGGCGGCGCCGGAGGCGCCGCCAGGGGGTCTCAGCGCAGATTCATGAAATCCGCGAGGACCTCCAACATTTTATGTTTACTCCTTTTGTTCTTCGACTGACCATGCCGCGCCCCCCAAGGCACTGGCCCGAAACAAACATGTATCGAGAGAGCGGCGGCAGCCATGGGCCCTGGGAGGCCGAGGACGACGGACAAAAACCTCGGGACCCGTTCCCCCTGACATTTGCGATCGAATGCTTTCAGTCCGTGGGCCCCAGAGGTCCGAATCGCTCTCCCATGGGGTAGCTCTACGGCCAAGACGCTGTACTAAGGACTGCCTGGGACTCAGGAAGGGGCTCGGGTTCTCGGGCCGCTCCTTAGATTCATGTAGTGTTAGGTCGGGCGTGTCCTCGTACTGGCGGATTTTGGACGAAAAATGACGAATTTTCCAAACAAAAATCCGCCGACCCCGTGGGGTCACGGCCTGTGAGAAGCTTCCCCCTCCCAAAACACCTCCCCCGGCAGCCCGGTCCGGCCAGTTTGGAGGTGGAGGGGCAGCAAAGGTGCCGGCCGCACCCTTGGAGCCTCAGAGGGGCCCTTAACGGGCCAAGAGGGCCACATAAGGCCCCCCAGACGGTCCAAGAGGGCTACGAGTCGCCGAAAGATCGCTCCAAGACGCCCAAGATTGCCTCCAGACGGTCCCGGAGGCCCCCAAGACGCCCCAAGAAACCACCAAGAGGCGACCCAAGAGGCCCTCCAGAAGCAAAAATCGTCCCATTCCCGAAGGGAAACTTATATTGTTAGCACATTCGCCTCTTGGGCTTTCACGAGGCCCAGATGGGCCCAAGAAGCCTTTAAGATCGACCCAAGCTAGCCCATGAGGCCCCCAAGAGGGCTCCAAGACGGCCCAGGAGGGCCCCAAGACGGCCCCAGAAGCCTCCACAACGACCCAGGAAGGCCCCAGGACGGCCCCAAAAGGAGGCTTAGAGGTGGAACCCGAATGAACATTTCGAGCACTCGGCCCCCCCAAAAAACCGGAGGAGGCGCCAATCGGCCCCCAAGAGGCTCCCACGAGGCCGACGAGGCCCCCGAGAGGCCCGAAAGATGCTCCTGGAGGCCTCAAAACGGCTCCCAAGAGGCCTCAAAAATGCTGCCACGAGAGCCCAGAGAAGCCCAAAAACAGAGCGGCGATCCGCCAACCGCCCCCGACGACATCCCAAGAAGCTGAAACCGCAAGATTCACCAGAAATCGTTCCACAAGCTTTGTTTTTCAGTCTTACTGCCGCCCCAAGGGGTCGGCGGTGCTGCGTCAGCCAGTGAACCAAAAATGGTCAAACGACGATCCAAAAATCGTCCCCTGACAATTTGGACTAGTTTTGAATATTCCTCCTGTAGAGGGACAGGCCCTTAGAGGGCCCCGGAAACGACAAAGCCGTTTTTGTTACCGGTTCCGTTTTGCCGTTTTTTTGCCGGTTCCGACGCCGTTGTTTTGCCGGTTCCGTCGCCGTTCTTTTACGGCTTCCCGCTCCGGTTCCAATCCTGGAGCCGTTTGTGTTGCCGTCTCTGGTCGTCGTCTTTTTTGCCGTTTCCATTTTCAAGTGACACGATTTCGGAAACGGCGGCAAAACGGCCCTGCCGTTTCCGGGGCCCACTAAGGACAGGCCCGCCTTGAATTTCTGTCGTGGATTACCAGTTTGAAGCATATCCCTATCCCTCTGTTTGCCATCACCGCATCTCGATGCCGATCTTAGGGATTCCCTCAGTTTCTGAGGGCCTCCTATCCCTGGGATTGCCCTCGCTTTTTGCTCGCCCATCTCAGGGATCGAATTAGTGGATCGACTACAGAATTGATTTACCCCGAAATTGATTTCTTCATCGAAGCGATTGAAATTATGTAGCATGCTCAGTACATCTACGGAGCATCCTACGACTTCCTCGCAGATTCAACGGGAAATCAATTCTGGGGTAAATCAATTCTGTAGTCGATCTCCTACTCGAAGGGATAGGGATAAGCTCGAGGCTGGTTCGTGGAACCTGCTCGTGACCCGGGCCCGCCGTGGCCAGGGCAAGACGCCCTCCTTCCTCCTCCGGCGCATCTTCCGGCGGGGCGCTGGCGACGCGCCCCGGAGCCACGCCCGCTGGTGCCGGAGGCCTGGAGCTCGGCACCACCACCAGCACATAGGGGAACAACAAATGCCATACTCCAGAGTTCGTAATAAAAGGGAGGGGGTCTCAACCATCCCAGACGAGAAGTTTTAGACCCCCCCACATCGTCCCCAGAACCCCCAGGCCCTCCAAGATAACCTGGAAGAGACCCCCCCCCCAAATGAGACCCCCCTCCCTTTATTACGAAATCTGGGGTATACTTTTTTTGATCTGCAGGGCGAGAGCGAGCCTCTTCCGCTAGAAGCTCCGCGGGACGCGCACAGCTTTGACTGACAGAGGGGGAACAAGAAGTGGCATGAACATAAAAACTCGGAGGTCCGCGCGGATTTCGCGGATCGGCGCTGGGGCCCCCCTTGCGGCGCCTCCGGCGCCGCCCCTGGCGCGCTCCGCGCGCCAGGGAGGGGGGGTCCAGCGCCGAGCCGAGAAATCCGCGCGGACATCCGAGTTTTTATGTTTATGTGACTTTTTGTTCCCCTAGGGTTGCCTCCGGCATGGGGAAGATTATCCTGGATTTCGGTGTTGGTGGTAATCATTCGGTCGCCTTGGAAGCGAGAATGTTTACCACCATCACCGAGTTCGGGATCGTCTGGCCTCGGTGGAAGCACACCGCCACTCTTGGTGTAGGTGTCAACCTCTAGGCCTGCGATGGTGGGGCCTGGTGACACAAGAACAACTCCCGGACTGAAAAACGGGGATCTTCTGACCCAGGCCAATCCAGACCTGGGTCAGTCAGGCCTTGCAAAATCCTGCAAGATCCTGCACCCAAGCCCGGGTCCATGCGAATGATGCTGCAAGATCCTACACCCAAACCTGGGTCAATGCGCCCCTGGCACTGCAAAATCCTGAAAGATCTGGCGCTCTGGCGGACCCCCGTCTGCATTGACCCCCGTCTCAAAGCTCCCGAGAAAAACAACATGTCGGAGATCCGGGTTTCCCTCAGGACCCGATTCCTTCACTTGGCGGCGCGCACAAAGCGGCAGGGGGAGAGGGGAAGGCCTCTTAGATAGAGCCTGCTTCTTGGAAGGCGCCGGCCCTACACCCTGCGAAATGCTTTAGAAATCATGGGTTAAGAAATTCGTAGTCTCTGAACTTGAACAAAAACCCAACATTTCTATTAAAAACTTAAGATTTGCATTGAAACGTTAAGAATAATCGAGACTCTGGCCGAAAACTTAGGTTTTCTTAAGCATCGCCTGAAGTGTACATGCACAGATGCAGGGCCCGCGCCTTCTAAGAAGCAGGGGTGCTCCTGCGAAGCCATCCCCCCTTCCCTGCCCCCGAGTGGCCGATCCTCCTCCCTGCCTCCCCACGCCGACCTCGACAACTACAATCATCGTGCTACCAGGAGGATCGCACGATCAGGGACGAGGGCGCTTCTCTAGCCACGGCGGGCTCAGGCCACAAACAGGCTCCACGACGTACACGTTGAGGGACGGCCCGAAAATCTGAGCCCCTCCTGAGCGCAAAGCGGTCCTTCTTTCCGCGTCTTGACTGCACCTCCCCACGCCGACTCGGACCACTGCCTCTGCAGGCTCAGGCCCACCCGCGCTGGCCCCCGAGGCCCCGCCCTGGGCGGACACAGACGCGCTCCGCTCCGCTGAGGACCCGCTGGCTTCATGGCGACAGGCTTCTGGACGCCCGACATGGGCACGGAGAGAATGGGCACGATGCCCACCAGCAGCTCCTGTTTATTCTGAACAGGGTTCGCTGTCCACGGCGCCGCGGCCTGTGTCCGCTCGAGACAGAGGGCCGCCCGCTCAACAGCGGCCGCTGTTGGTTCGGGACAACATGTGCTGCTGGGCATTGCAACAATTTTTCCGTACACCTTAGGCGATGCTTAAGAAAACTTAAGTATTCGGCCAGAGTCTCGATTATTCTTAACGTTTCAGTGTAAATCTGAAGATTTTAATAGACATGTTGGGTTTTTATTCTTCAAGTTCTGTGACTATGAATTTCTCAACCCATGATTTCTTAAGCATTTCGCAGGGTGTACCCATTTCGGGCGTCCGAAAAGCTGGGCCCCGTCACCGCTCGGCGCGCCGGCGCCGCGCGCGGCGGCGGTCCGCGTCGAGGTCCGCCTCGCGCTCCGCCGCCGCCGCTACCACGACCTGCGGCCCGCGCCAGGGGAGACGAGGGAGCGAGGCAGAGAGCGGGGCCCTCCTGGGTCGTCGCCCCTGCCCCCAGATGGTCGATCCTCCCTCCTTCCACGGTGCAGTCGGGGCGTTGACCTAAGGAACCCTAAACAAGGAACGAGACCCCCGTTTTCCATAATTCAAGCTTCGATTGCCCATCGAGAACACGAGGAACACCTGAGGCAAGCTGCGAAACACTGAAGGAACACGGAGCCCCTCCCCCACGAAAAGGGCTCCTTCTTCAGCGACCCGACTGTAGGGTGTTGCATGTTTGGGGCGGGTGTTGCCAGGGGCCGAGGAAGAAATCTGCACGAGCACAACGTGAGGAATCAGCGAACCCGGTAAAGAACTGTAGTCAGACTTTCTTATTGTCACGCGTCTATATTTTCCCGCTGCTGGAATACCACCACCATCTCCTGCTCTTCCTCCTCCTCCTCCTCCTCCGCCTCCTCCGCTTCCTCCTCCTCCTCCTCCTCCTCCTCCTCCTCCTCCTCCTCCTCCTCCTCATCCTCCTCCTCGACCTCCACCTCCTCCTCCTCCTCCTCCTCCTGCTCTTCAAAGCCACCACCACCACAACCATCCACCACCACCACCATCAGTACCACTTGGACCACCACCATCAGCTCATCATCATCATCATCATCAGCACCATCATCACCATCACCATCAGCATCAGCATCAGCACAATCACCATCACCATCATCATCCTCATTAGCATCCTCATCCTCATCATCATCCTCATCCTCATCATTAGCATCATCATCATCACCATCAACATCAACATCACCATCACCATCATGTGTAACCAGCATCATCAGCAGCATCAGCATTACTATCACCATCATAATGTTCATCGACATCATCATCGAAGTCAACAGCATCATCATCATCACCATCATCATCATTGAAATCATCATCCGTATCAGCAGCATCGTCATCATCACCACCATCACAACTATCACCATCACCATCATAATCATAAGAATCATCGTCATCAGCAGCATCGTCATCAGCCGCAGTGACATACCAATCGTCATCGTTATCGTCACCGTCATCGTTAGCACCACAACCCTCATCACCATCATCATCAGCATCATTAATGTCAATGGCATCAGCATCATCATCAGCATCATCAACATCGTCATCATCATCATCATCAGCATCGTCATCGTCATCATCATGATCAGCAGCAGCACCATCATCATCAGCATCATCATCATCACCGTCCTCCTCCTTCTGCTCCTCCTCCTACCCCCCTCCTCCTCCTCTTCCTCCTCCTCCTTCCCCTCCTCCTCCTCCTCGTCCTCCTCCTCCTCCTCATCATCATCATCATCATGAGCAGCATCATCAGCATCATCACCCCCACCACCATCACCATCAGCATCATCATCATCGCCACCACCATCACCATCAGCATCAACATCATCAACACCACCATCAGCATCATCAGCAGCATCATGATCATCATCATCACCATCATCATCAATCATGTTCAGCATCATCATCACCATCACCAGCATCATCATCATCACCGCCACAACCATCAGGACCACCACCACCACCATCACAATCATCATCGCCATCATCATCGTCATCATCAGCATCCTTATCATCATCATCATCATCATCATCATCATCATCACCATCGTCGTCGTCGTCAGCAGCATAATCATCAGCCGCAGCGGCATAACACTCGTCATCGTTATCGTCATCGGTATCGTCAGCATCACCATCACCATCACCATCATCACCATCATCACCATCATCACCATCATCAAAAGCATACTCACTACCAATACCATCATCATCATCATCGTCATCATCATCATCATCATCATCATCAGCATCGTCATCATCACCATCATCGTCGTAGTCACCAACGTCATCGTTATCAGCCTCATCATCAGCATCATCATCATTCCGTCGCCTGCCACTATTTGTCAATCTGTGTCGCTCGTCCGCCTTCTTATCCCTAGGTGTCTGTTTCTTCTCATCCCCCTCCCCCTCCTCTTCTTCCTCCTCCTCCTCCTTCTTCCCCTCCATCCACTTTCCTTATGAATATCTCCCCCCTGTCGCACCACGAGGTCCGTCGGAAGGGCGGACCAAGCGTTTCGCCCGCCTGAGACTTCCTCAACCTCCCCAACAGACGCCTGTCAAGCTGTGCCAAATCCTTCACGGGATTCTGGACGGAGTCTCCCCAAGCAATACCTGCCAACATGTGCAGAAATCGTTCGGCGGGATTGGAAACTGCATCTCTCCAGCCAACATTTGCCAGAGTGCGCCAAATCCCGAGCGGGATTTGGAACTGCGTCTCCCCAGCCAAGCGCTGCCAGCATGTGCCAGATCCTTCGGGATGCGGAACTGCGCCTCCCCAACCAACACCAGCCAAAAGGCGCCGCGTCTTTGATTCGGAACGGCGCCTCCCCAACCAATACCTGCCAACATGTGGCAAATCGTTCGGCGGGATTTGGAACTGCGCCCCCCCAACCAACACCTGCCAAAATGTGCCAAATCCTGAATAGCTGGAATTGGAACTGCGTCCCCTCCAACAATACTTGCCAAGACTGTGCCGAATCCCTCGGCTAAATTTGGAACTGTGTCTCCCCTGCCAACACCTGCCAACACGTACCAAATGTTCAGCGGGATTTGGAAGTGCGTCTCCCCAACCAATACCTGCCAACATGTGCCAGATCCTTCGGCGGGATGTGGAACTGCGTCCCCCAGACCAACACGTACAAGCATGTGCCGAATCCTTCATCCCCGGGCCGAGCCTGTTTGCCGCTTGGAAACAGCATGTGACAGCATCTAGGGATCCAATTGGATCCCTTCCCCGGTGTGTACTCGCTTCGTGGATCCCATTTTTGCGTTGCGCGGATTAAATTCCCCGTGCGTGAGCAAAACCAATGGATCCATCTATCCTGCTGGAAAAGAATCATAACGCGAATTAATTTCCTGGACCCACAAGAAATTTGATCGCCGTGGCACTGCACGCGAAGCATCATGCTTTCCACGGAGCTGTGGCTCTGCAGACCAAATTCTACGGGGAAAGGGTTTTCCTAGGCTAGGGTGGAGAAGGAGAGAGGGGGACGGAGGCGAGGGGGGATTATCGGAGGACAAGTGAGAAATGAGGGCGAGGGGGAGGGAGGAGGGGAGAGGAGGAGGAGGAGGAGGAGGAGGAGGAGGAGGAGGAAGGAGGAACAAGGGAAGCGGAGGGAGGAGGCAGGAGGGAGGAGAAGGAGGCAGGAGGGAGGGGGAGGAGGACGAGAGGGAAGAGGAACAAGAGGAGGGATAACAAGGAGGACAAAGACAAGCAATGTGTCAAGGTCGAAAGCTCGAGCGCCACAGCGGGCGTAGCCACTTCCCCGAGCCCCCCCCCCAGACAAAAAACATGTGGATGTTCGAGCGCCACAGCGGGCCTGGCCATCACACGAGCTCCTCCCATACCATACGGTTGCTCGAACGCCACAGCGGGCCGGGCCAACTCCCATAACATGCGGCACGCCCCGATTCGAAGCGAGCGCAACATACATCCATTCACCTGAACGGCACGGCGCTTCCGACATCTCGGGCTCAAGAGGAACATCTCTCGGCCCGCGTAGGTGAGCAGGGCTTTCGACTTGGGGCCCCACTCGGGGATGCACGCTGGGGGGGCGCCCATCCTCGATTGGGGCGCGCCCGACTAGCCCCTTGGGGGTGCATTCCAGGGTTTCCCTTTTTTTGAGCGGCCTGAACTCTTCGGGCGGAGTTCGGGACTGGGAGAGAAAATCGCCCGCGATGGGCGACGACGGCGGCGGCGGCGATGAACGACGGCCTCGCGGAGGGGCCCCTCCATCTGGGGCTGCGGCGAGTTTCGCGGAGGGCCGGGCCTCTGCGAGCGCGTCGGCGACGTTCTTCTGCTGTCCCTCTTCCATGGCTTTCTTGGCCGGCCGGGGGTCCCAGGGAGGTGCGGCAGCGGCCACACTCAGCAGCACTTCGAGCCTCGCCTGCACAGCCATGCCGTTCCTCTTCTTCCCAACCCTCCCGTGTTGGATTCTCGCTTGAGTAGAGCACGGTGGTCTTCACCCCGCCCTCCTCCTCTCCCTCCTCCTGCCTCCTCCACCGTCCTCACCACCGTCCCCACCACTGTCCCGCTGACCCCAGCACTGTCCCAGTGTCCCCTCACCACTGTCGCCACCACCACCGTCCCCACCACTCTCCCCACCACTGTCCCACTGCTCCTCACTGTCCCCACCACTGTCCCCACATTCACCACCAGTGCCCGCACCACTGACGCAGTCCCCACTGTCCCCACCACTGTCCCCACCACTGTCCCCACCACTGTCCCCACCACTGTCCCACTGTCCCCACTGTCCCCCACCACTGTCCCACTGTCCACACCACTGTCCCACTGTTCCCACTGTCCTCACCGCTGTCCCATTGTCCCATTGTGCTGCCCCACTGTCCACACTGACCCCACCACTCTCCCCGCTGTACCATTGTCCCACCACCGTCCTAACCACCGCCCTCACCACTGTCCCACCGTCCCCACAGTCCCCACCACTGTCCCACGGCTGTCCCCACCACCACCGTCCCCACCACTGTCCAACTGTCCCCATTGTGCCCACCTCTGTCCCACTGTCCCCAGTGTCTCCACCACTGTCACCACTGTCCCCGCCAGTGCCCCCGCCACTGCCCCCTCTGTTCCCATCACTGTCCCCACCACGGTCCCACTCTTCCCACTGTCCCCACTCCCCACTTCCATTCCCACCCCCGTCCCAACCACTGTCCTCACCAGTCCCCCATCCGGAGAAAGGGGTTCGAACCGGTAGTGACCCCCCCCCCGGTTTTCCAGGAGGGGGGGGGAAGGGGAGGGGTTTCGAACCAGTAGTGACGCCCCCCCCTTTCATGATGGACCGGGGGGGGGGAGGGGGGGTTGGAACCCCCAATGACCCCCCGGTTTTCGAGAGGGAGGGAGGGGGGAAACGGGTTGGACCCCCCCAGTGACCCACCCGGTTTTCTGCCAGCAGACGGTAGAACACGCTCTTTCCAACATGCACACCCCTCACGCAACTCGTGCCTGACCGACGCCCGGGTATACAGATTTTGAAACCCAGGATCGCTCATGTCGGCGCATCCCTCAAGCTGTACATCAGTTTCAAACTCTTTCCTTCTAAACTGCTGCACAGGCACGGTGGCGGGGTCTACCGCATGCAACTGGATAATCCCAGTCTGGCAAATTGGCCATCTGATTATTTCGGCTGCGGGCTCACACATTTGAATCCTTTCATGGTGCTTTTTCAAATCGAGGGCCCTGGGAGCAAGCCAAAATGGAGCTACAAATGAATTGCCCAAGTGGACCCCATCAGGGTCGTGATTTGTTGCATTAGGTGCGGCAGCAACAACAAAAACAGTGGATACTGAGGCGAGGTGCTCATTTGCTGGACCTCGCCCAAGGCCCCTCGGTGTTCAACGTGCACGGGCTGCCATTCTTGGCCGATGCAGCATCTGCTTGCTTGTTTTCCACTCGGTGCGCTTGTGAGCGAAATCGCGTTTAAGCGAACGCGCGCCGTTGTGATGACTGTGCGTGCTGTGTCGCGTGCAGCTGGCAGGCTGAAGCATAAACGTGTCCACTTTCTGCATTCGAATGTCAACATGATCTAATCGCTTCGACATGATGGACCAGCGTGACCTCCCCACAAGTACTCGAGGTCCTACACACATTCGCGAGAATCATGCAAGGACGAAGGACGATACTGGAGACTTGAGCCACTCAAGCCATGCTGTCAAACCACATGCAACTTGTACAACGATCAACTGCCCAAACACACTCAAGTCCATATGACCACAATTGTGTTCGGATCTGGGTGCTGCTGAACGCTCAGCCACTATTTTCAGACGCAGCCACCACGGCGATACAAATGATGGCTGGCGAACCCTTTGAGACACAGAGGGCGGCTGTTGACACTCACCCAACAGTGGGCTGGTCAGAAAAACTAACTCGTTCAAAAAGCATAGTGAAGAAACTGCAATCCCAGGCTGCTCGCCGCTAGGCCTTGTGGATTGTACGCATGTGGCGCCTGGACGAGGCTGGGGAGGATGAGAAAAAGGCGACGACGTGGAACGGGGGCAAGCTCTGGGAGAGGATGGAGGGGAGGGGAAGGGGAGGAGAGCTAAAAAGGTGCCCCGGCGGCAGAGGACGATGTGGGGGTGAGGCGGATGAGGACAGGAGGTTCCAGGAGGGGTGGGAGGCGGGCGATGGAGGGCCGAGGGACCGCACGGGACATGACCACCCTCACGACCAAGGCCGTTCAGTGGACGCAGTCAGCGAGGTAAGCGAAGAGGACAGGGCCGCAGTGATCGCGCAGGACCGTTTCGCACACGCCGGTCGCGGGCATCGGGGGCATCGGGAAATCGGATCGAATCAGAACGTGCGTCGGATCGGGCCGCATCGGCGTGGAATCGGAATCGAATCGGATCGGCTGCGCCAAGACGCACAGCAACGCCATGCGAGCAGGAGGCCGCATCGGATCGCTGGGAAATCTGAATCGAATCGGATCGGGCCAGCCAAAATCGGTATCGAATCGGATCGATCGGATTGAATGGCACCTGGGGGGTGGGGAGAGGTGAATCGCCAAAGATGAACATGAAGAAGACGGGTCCCGAGGGAAGCAGAGCCATGTACACCCAGCGGCTCCCCTCAAGGCTACAGTCCTCGTCCTACGAGTCCTACAGAAGAGACGCCAAATAAGAACCAAGGGGCTTTTCTGGCCACGGCGAGCCTTGGCTTCGAGTAGGTTCCCCGACCTAGATCGTAGCCCCTCTTGAGCCCGAGGCGATCATTATGTCAGCATCATGACTGCAGCTTTTCGCCCTGAGACCTTTTCCATGTGGTCTTCCGGGTTCCTCCCTTTCACCCATGGGTGATTTTCGGGCGGATACGGCGAAGTTCAAGGAAGGGTTTGGCCTGTAGCGTACCAGCGATGACCGACGACGACGACGACGACGACGACGACGACGACGACGACGACGGACCACCGACGATCAGCATCACTGTCACCTGGTCCACGTGTGCGGGAGAGGCGTTTCAGGAGCGTCTTGCAGGCGTCATGGGGGCGTCCTCGGGCCTCGACATTGGGTGGGCAGGTGGGGGGGTGCAGCCAGGGCCACGTGTTCCGAAGGGCTGTTCGGAGCATGGAGGACGAAGGGCTTCTGGCGGGCTTCTGAGGGTCTGTGTAGGAGGCTTCCTGCGAGCTCGGTTGGGGTTTCTCGGGAGCTTCTCGGGTCTTTCTGGAGCCCTTTTGGGGGCTTCTTGGGGCGTCGTGGAGGCCTCCTGGGAGTCTCTTGGGGCCTCCTGGGTGCATCTTGGGGCAGAGGGCGCCTCTGTTCGGGCATTTTGGGGGCTCTCTGGAGCCTCCTGGGAATATCTTGGGCCAGCATGGGAGCCTCTGGGGGGGTCCGGGGCCCCTGCTGAACCCTCTTGGAGCCCTCAAGGCCCCCCCGGACCACCATGCGAACCAGAGGTGACAAATCTGGGCCCATCCCGCCACCGTGTCTGGGTTGTGGGTTAGAGGCTTCTCGGATGTTCGCTGGGATGATATCGTGGGATGCCTCTCGGGGGGCCTTTTGGAAGCAGGTTTGAAGCCTCCACGGGGGCGTTGTGGAGCTTGTCGGACCTCGCTTAGGCATCTTTGGGGCCTCTTTCGAGCCTCTTGGAGCTACTTAGGGGCCTCTTGGGGCCTCCTGGGGGCCTCTGGGGGCGGGAAGCTCGAAAGGTCGGTTCGCGTTCCCTCTCTTGGGCCCATCTTCGAGCCGTCTTCAGGCCCTCTTCAGGCCCTCTTGGGCCGTCTTGGGGGTCTCTTGGGCCGATCATTCGGCCCTCTTGGGCCGTCTTGGGGGCCTCTTGGGGCGAGTTTGGAGGCTTCTTGGGCAGTCTTGGAGTGTCGGCCGCTCGAAAACGTGAGAAAGCAAACACTATTGGAAAACAATGAAAATTAAGAACTTTAGAGATGAACATCCATATTTTGGAAACAATACTGGAGAAAGCAGCGTGAGAAAATGAGAATCAATGATTTTGGCGTCTTGGGGCTCTGCTGGAGGTGCTCGCGGGGCGACCTTGGGGCCTCCTTGGGGGCCTCTTGGGCCGATCGTGGGGCCAGCTTGGGCGGCTCGGAGCGCTCTTGGGCCGTCTTGGCGGCCTCTGGCCGTCTCCAGACGCCTAAGGTGGACGCCTCGGGGAGGCGGCAAAAGTTCCGCGACTCCGACAACGGCCCCTGGATGCCAAAAATGGCCCCCGCAGCCCACGGGGCAAATTCAGTTAGGGGGGGGGGAGTTTGGGAAAGGTCTGCGGCCCCAGGCCGCGGGGCCCCAGACGCCGCTTGTATTATGTATCAGGTAGGAGTGCGTTGAACATATGCTGGGTGCCGCACGCACCCTGGAAGGGAGCACGGGGAACCCTTCGGTTCTTGATTGAGGAGAGGCGCCCAAAATTGATTGGAGTACGACACCCAAATAATCTATGCTGCCAGCGAACGGCGGGTATGCAATGTTGATCTGTCTTCGAACCTGAGGGCCCGTTTCCCTCAGGAGGAAGACGAGGAGGGGGATGGGGAGGGAGAGGGGGGGAGGGGAAGGGGAGGAGGAAAAGGAGGAGGGGGAGGAGGACCCGTTTGCCCCATGGCGAAGAGGGAGCCCCCGACGCGGGCGCTCAGGCCCACCACGGGTCGAGGCCGGTGCGGAAATCCTGCTGAGGGGGAACGCCAAGGGGGGACTGGCGCAACGGGGGCAAGCATCGACCTGGAATCGGCGTACATCGCCGACAGATCGGCGATAGCCGGGGGCGCGCAAACGTGGATTAGCGATGCATGGATTTGGCGCGCGGTCGCCAAGTCCATGGATCGGGGGAGGTGCCCTCCCCAAGATGCGGCCTGTGCCGCCTCGTGCGGCGGCCGACATCTTCAATTCCCCGTGGAAGCGGGACCCGTCAAAAACTATTTAGAAGCCAAGGAGGAGGACGAGGACGAGGAGGAGGAGGAAGAGGAGGAGGAGGAGGTGGAGGAGGACGGTGAGGACGAGGAGGAGGAGGAGGTGGAGGAGGAGAGGGGGGAGGAGGAGGAGGAGGAGGAGGAGGGTGGTGAGGAGGAGGAGGGTGAGGAGCCAATCCACGCCCCCTCGACACATGCTCGCGATCGCCCGAGATAGGCCCACGAGAGTGGCATCGCACGATCGTGGGCGGGCCGGGGTATCGCCAAGTCGGGCCCGTCCCCCTGAAGGGGGATCTGGGACGAAGAAGTGTAAATACAGGATTCGGCCTGACCTAAGGAACGATAAGTCAGGAACGAGGCCCCTGTCTCTCGAGGGAACACCAGGGAGGCTCGCCGCCAGAAAGGTAGCGGAACGCATGCGAACCGAAGGAACGGCCGAGCCCCTTTTGAAAAGTAAGTGTTCCTTAGTCAAGCCGCTCGCTGTAATCAACAAGTATTCCAAAAATGCTATATAACAAATTGTCCCCAAAGAGGTCTCTCGACTATTTTTAGGCCATTCTTGAAGATTCCTCCTGCAGAGGGACAGGCCCGACTTGAGTCCATCGGGCCCGTATCGGCGATGCCCGCGCGATCTGGGAGTCGACGTATGCCCCCCTTGAGCTGCTCCCCCCTGACAACTCGGGTCGGGCGAAAGGGGGGGATAGCAAAGGGGGGGTTTGAGAATCAGCTCACGTAGCTGATTTTCCCGGCGCCTCCCGGCGCCGGAGGCGGCTATGTATCGAGGAATGGGCCCCTCGGTGAGGCCGAAACCAGCTGCATGCAGCAAATTTCGTAACCCCCCTCTCCCAATCCCCCCTTTCGTCGGGCCCGAACAACGTTGCCCCCCTGGCCTGCTCGGGCCACGGGGACACGGCGATGTTGCCGTCCTCCAGCACCGACGTGTGCGCCAGCGCCAGCGACAGGGGCGCCGGGCCGCGGACGACCTGGCTGCGACGCGGGGACTTATCCATACCGACGGCTTGGGAACCGACGTCCTTGAAGGGGAACTGGGACACACAAATGAATACACACAAATAAAAATATCCCCCATACTTTCCCATATTTTCTGGGATTTTGTCTTCCCCCCCACTTCCCATATTTTCCTATATTTTCCTGGGAGTCGACGATTAATTGTGTCTGTGTGTTTCTTTCCCTCCTGAGTCCTGGCGCCCCGGCGGGCGGTGGATATGGACATTTTTCTACCCCCGGGGGCCAGAATATGTCCATGTACGCCGCATGCCGAGGCGCCGAAAACTGACCCTCCAGGCGGTGGTCATGTATGAGTTCCGGCCTCGGACTGGAATCATTGCAGAAAGAGGGACAAAAACAGCACGAACATAAACTGAATCACCAACTTCCGGAGGTCCGCGCGGATCTCTCGGATCGGCGCTGGAGCCACCTGGCAGCGCCTCCGGCGCCGCCGGGTGGCGCGCTCTGCGCGCCAGCGCTCGAGAGATCCGCGCGGACATCCGAGCGCTTATCTACTCACTGATATGTTGATTTTGTTCCCAAAGGGCTCTGCTGATCAGTGCTTCGAAAAGACATCTGAGATTTAGACCTCTGCTAAGAGAACCGACCAGCAACGCGCAACGCTTTTGGAAACGGGGCCACGGCTGAACGGGGCCACGGGCGCGGCGTCTGGCGCGAGGCCCAGCGAGCGGAGAGCCAGAAGAGAAGAGGAAGTGGACGGGAGAGAAAGAGAAGGGGACGGGCAGCGGGGAGGGGAGGGGATGGTGGTGGGACGGTGGCGTTGGCGGAGTCGCCGTGCTCTCGCCCTATGGGGGCCCTCATGTGGGGCCAGATGAAGAGGCAGGGGCCTGCCGAGAAGTGGGAGGCAGAAGAGAACCTCCCCCTCCACGGTGCCCTGCGCTGCGCCTCAGCCTCGGCGCGCATGGCCTTGCGGGCGCGCGCGGCCCGGCGGTTCGCCACGATTCGAGCGATTTGCTCCTCGCTCAGGGGAGGAGGAGACGGAGCACGGGGCAGCGACGGCAGCGGCGGCAGCGAAAGGAGGAAGGATCAGGGGGGGGTCCTAGGAGAAGCGGAGGAGGGAGGCGGGACGGATGAGGGGGGAGGGGACGGGGTCCATCAAAGCGCCGTTCCCATGCTTGAAATTCCTAGGGTGCACGCTCGGCCCGCGGTCAACGAAATGGCACAGGCTGGGTGCGCACGCTTGAGTATGTTGCATTTGCTGCGCAGTGGCTCTCTCAGTAGAAGCCCCCCTAACCTGGCACACCCTTAACCCAGCCCGTACGGACACTGCGCCAAAGCTAACCTTGATGTCGCTGGCGCCCAGGCGACGGCAACCTTTTTGATCAGTAATGTGGCTGGCGCTAAGGCGAGGACGACATGCTCAATGAAGGATGTCGCCAGCGTTTAGGCGACGACAACATTTTCAATCAGACATGGGGCCTGAGCACAGGCCGGAACACCATTCCGAGACAAGCGTTTCGCCAGAATGCAAGTGTCGCGCCCTCTTCGAGCAGGCCCGGCGCGGTGTCACCGAGCTCCGGGTGACGTTAGGTGGGTCGTCCACGGTAGCGGGGGTGTATGATGTGAACAAAAAACTGCATTACAATGTTTCTGCCGTTTCCTGCAGGTTTCCTGCGCTAGCCCCACTAAACGGGGGCACAACTCCTGAAACAACAAACAACAATTGCCATGCAGCGACGCACCGCTGCAGAGCACTTTCCCTCTGCTGCAAGCCCCATACACGAACTGTGCAAATTCTAATGCAGCGCCCCCCACCCCCTCTCAGGGCCACGAGACTTCGAACATGCATCGTCTTGAGTGGGGTTGACGCGCACTGCAATAAAACGTGCGTGGCGAGGTCAATTTACTGACTGGGACCCGACAAATCGTAGAAACGATTCACTAAAGGCACGAATGCCACTGGGTGCTCTGAAGAGAAGCGACCTCCACCAACGCTCCAACCTCAGGGGAAAAAAAAACGCTTTGTAGGAAAAGTGCCTGCCCGCAAGGGTCCCCTGTGACACCATCTACTGTGCCCGTCTCTGCTGGCCTGATTGGAGCCTCGTCTGGACGAGTGATGCTCGAACAACACTGAGAAAGGAAGGAGGCGGAGTGAGGACTCAGAGACCTTGCCGTTCTCGTCGTACTGCGAGCCGTGGCAAGGGCAGCAGAACTTGTTCGCCGAGCGGACCCACGGCACCACGCACCCAAGGTGAGTGCAGGTCGCGTTGATCGCGAAGTCCTTGATGCCGTCCGGCGTGGAGATGAGGTAGTAGGCATCACCCTTGAGCCCCTGTACCAACTCACGGTCGTTGTCCTCTGTCCCATCGCTCTCCTCCACCGCCTCCCCACATCACGGTCGGAATTGTCTTGTTGCTTTGCCAATCGGGCTAAGTTGCTCTGCCTGGGCCCCTGAGGAAACACCCACGGAACACCAGAGCCCTTCCGAACCCAAAGGGTGGGTCCCTTCATTATCTTGACGTTCCGACTGCGACTCTGCATCCTCCCGCTCCCTACAGATATGAGAACAACTGCATGCGCACGAGCTGCTGCAGGTCTGCCCCCAGAAAAACCGTGCGCGTGCTGTATGCTTCTTCTGCGCGGTGAGGCAATCAAATCACCTCGTCCCCAAGAACGAGGGGCCACGATCGGGGGGGACTGGCATAGGGGCGGATGCATCGACCCTGAATCGGCGATACATCGCCGATAGATCGGCGATAGGCCTCTGAGAGTGAGTCCGCACCTTCCTGGGCAGCTTGGGGCTATCGGGCCCCTTTCGGCGATCAATGAGCCGATTGGGGGTCGATGCATCCCCCCCTATGCCTATCACCCCCTATCGTTGCCTCGGGGGTGGACAGAACCCCCCACAGGGACACGTCGATTGGTGCATTGTCTGTTTTCGGTCCTCGAGAGGGCGCCGTGGCCGTTATCTTCCAGGCTTGCGCCCGCCAGGTTTGGGCCTCAGGTCGTCTTCACTGAACCACGTTTGGCTAAAAGGGGGGGTCTGTCCATCCCCGATATTGTCGGGGATGGACAGACCTCCCTTTAGCAAAACGTGGTTCAGTGAGAACGACCTGAGGCCCAAAGCTGGCGGGCGCAACCCTGGAAAATAAGGGCCGCGGCGCCCTCTCGAGGACCGAAAACGGAAAATTCACTCATCGACGTGTCACTGTTGGGGGTTCTGTCCACCCCCGATATTGCCCCCGAAAGAGGGACGCACCGGGGGGTGTCCCCAGGATTCCCAAGGAGGCCCCCACGGCCTTCGGAACACCCTTCACGAGGCCCACAGAGCCCCAGTGGGTCCAAAAACGAGCGAGCAGCCGAGGGCACCTTGGGCCAGGGGTACCTTGAGCAACCCCCGAGAACAGTAGTCGTCTCCACGAAGCCACGTTTTGCTAAAAGGGGGGCCCGTCCATCCGAGGGGGAGGGGGAGGAGGAGGAGGAGGAGGAGGAGGAGGAGGAGGAGGAGGAGGAGGAGGAGGAGGAGGAGGAGGAGGAGGAGGAGGAGGAGGAGGAGGAGTTGCCCCCGAAAGAGGGGCGCACCGAAGGGGGGGCTCCCGCGCCGCCCCCCAGGAGACCCGCGCGGGCCTCCGACCGCGCGGGAGGCCGCTTCCCACAGGGCCGCCCGCGCGGGGCCGCGGGCGCGCGACCGCTCCCGCCAGCAGGTCGGCGGGGCGGCTCGCCTCGGAGCCCGCGCGCCTCCGAGCCCCGACGTCGCCGACACGCCGCCGATGCCTGGGGCCCCAGCTCTTGGCGGCCTCCATCCAGGAGACGCTTCGTGATCTAATCCGGCGGCGGACAAACCTCCCTTTTATAGAAGGAAAAGAACTATGCACATACACCGATTCTGGCCAGGCCCATCCTGAGCCCAGGATCGGTGCATACGCCCTCCTACCTTGGCCAGGAAGACATATGCACCGATCCTGGGTCAAAGATGGGCCTTGCCAGGATCGGTGCATGTGCATAGCTCTCTTCGCCCGATTGTAAGAGACCTCCCCTTAATGAAAAACAGCCTGAGACCGAAACCGACGGACCGGGACCCGCAAAAATGACGGCCGCGACGCCCTCTCGCGAACCGAGAACGGCCAATTCCTCAATCGACGTGTCAGGGTAGAGGTCTATCCATCTCCGATGAATCCTCCTCCTCCATTTGGCATGAGAAGAAGCTGGTCCTTAGGGAGACAGGTCCTCGACACGGGCTCTTTCCGGTGGCCAGCTGTTCGCTTGGTTCACGGGTTCAGGGCCCGGAGAGGGCCTGGGAGCGGGAAAACGGCGGGAAAACTCGGGAACCGTGTTCTTGGACGCCGGACATTCGGGACCGGAAGCATGGTTACGATGCCTCACAACAAACGTTGCCCAAAACCGACAGCGGCCGCGGCTGGGCAGCGGGCCTTCTTGCTCACATGGAGAACGCCCCCGACGGCAACGACAGCGAGTACTGTTCAATATGGACACACTGTCAATATTCCATTCTTTCCGTACCCACCCAATTCCATCGTACCGAATTTCCCGCAATTGAGTGGGGACCGACCGTCCCCGCATTCCTATAGGCCTACCACGAAATATTGTTAGAACCCAAATATGATCGAATAACAAAACCAATGTTCTTAGATCGTGAGCCCGATGTCTGAAACAAGACATTCCGAACAAGAAATGCTCTGAGAACGTTTCGCGGAAACCACAAAAGGTTCTTATGACATGGCTTGGTCGGCCTATGGGCGAGCCAGGACGCTTCGCCACTGCTTGACTCAAGACCCGTCCGCTTCATGGCGGGTCCTTGTGGCCGGCGACCCACTTCTTCAGCGGCACGGCCGCGCCGTTGATGTCGCCCACGGGAGAGGCGCCGCCGCCGCCGCCGCCCAGCTTGGGGAAGAAGTCCGCCGGGCCCCGCTTGCCGTTAAGAGGTGTGGGACACACTTGGCCTTTGGTCGGGCATGCCCCCCTACAGGCGGATGTTGGACGAGAAATGAAAAGAACCCCAAGGATGCCCCCCAGAGGGACAGGCCCGACTTAACCGTACCGCTCCCCCCCCTCCCTCCCTCCCTCCCCTGGGGGTTCAATCCCTTTTGAGTCCCCCCTTGACGGCCGCCAAGGTGTCCGGAATGCCTTCGAAGATGGCTTCAGGAGGGTTCCGACACGGCGCAAAGGGCTTACGACCACCCAAGATGGCCTCAAGACTGCCCAAGACACCCCCACGACACCCCAAGAGGGCCCCACGAGGACCCCCAAGACGACCTGACGAGACAAAAACAATGAATTGATTTCCCATCGCAAAGTTTTGCCTGATTCTCATATTGTCGCCTTTTCGGGATTCTGAAAATCCAACACGGCCCGAAAGACCTCCCACCCAGACTGGCCATAGACGGCCCAAGAAGCCCCACAGAAGGCCTGGAGACACCCCAAGTCACCGTAAGATGTCCCAAGAGGCACCCTAGGTGAGGCCCTCAGGAGCGCCACCAGAGGGGCTCATCAAGAGGTCCCCCAGAAGACCCAAAAGGGCACCCCGAACGCCCCTGAAAAGGCACGAAGGGGCCGCCACCTGGGCCCGCCAGAGGCCCCAATACAGCCACGCGACAGACGCGGAGGAAGAGGAAGGCGAACCAGCAGCAACTACACACAGCGGGGAACGTCCGGAGAGTGCGAAACCGGAAGCCGCACTTCTCCGCGTCTGGGGCCAGCGGAATGGCGCAGGCCTCTCGACTAGAACGCGTAGCCTCCGAGGACCACGAGCGCCGGGACGGCGCACACGGCAACGACGATGAGGTTCATCAGCACGCGCCTATCTCTCTCTCTCTCTCTTGCGGGATTCGGGCACGCCGGGGCGGTCCGTACCGCGATGTGATACGCCGTTGAAGGCGAGGTTGGTCTGTGAATCTGCTTGCGCTTTGCAAGAGGAGCCTCTGTGCGCAAGCAATGCCCGCATCGGAAACGGACCGCCGCCGAGCCCACAATCCATAGCACACCGTGAACCGGCCACGCCGTTTGCCCTGCCTTGCCCCCCCCCCGCACTCGGGGGCGAAAGATGCGTCCGTATCCGCGGCCTCGCGGTCTGGGCCCCTGGGCCACGAACCCATGGATACGGCGCGCTTTTGCGGATGCCCCTCGCGGAAAGTACCCGTGCGACCCCGTGTCCGCGAGACCGCGCCCCAGAGTCCAGACCGCGCGGGCGCTGTGGTATGGATGCGTGCGCCGATCGTGGCTGCCCCTCGGCCTCTGCATGTCGGGCACGAACCCGGTGTACTCGCCCGAGCCAGACTGCAGCACCACCGCCGACTGCACCCGGCCGGCCAGCGGGCTGGCGCGGGGGCCCGGCGCCACGAAGGCGGTGGAGGCCGCCCACACGCCCGCCACGAGGGCCAGGGCCGCGAACGCGGCGGCGCGGCTGTCGCGGACCATGGCTCCCCTCCGCTGGGCGAGGCGGGCTTCTTGTCCTCCGTTGGGAGTTGTATGCGCACACTAGCAGGCGGATCGAGCCAGCAGGAAGGGGGTTGGGAAGGGGGGCGTCCGGGAGAGGGTCTCTTGAAAAGGTGGGTATCGGCCCCAGCCCGCGAGCAAACCTGTCCAAGCGGGTCATGACGGATCTATCACGCAGTATCCTCTGATTGTGGAGCCCTGCCACAGTTTGGCAGGAAGCGTCCAACAGAAGCGAAGAGGTGGAGATGGTCGAAGATGTGCCTTGGGCATGGTTCACATGTTCAACTGCTTGTGCCACCCTCGTGGGGAACGGGCCGCGCAAGCAAGACATCCTGCAGCACATGAGCGCAGCCCTTCTACCACACCTTCACCGCACTTGTGCACGAGGACTAATGCGAAGAATTGCCCATTCGAAAGCAAGCACACCCTTCGCTGGCGAAAACATGCACATCATGCAAGACCCTGCAGCGTGAGAGAAACTCACACCCCGATCGCTCCTGTGCCCCTGCATTTTACCATGAACGAAGCGGATCCTACGGCAACTGTGTCCTGCATTCGGCGGTGGACAAACCTCCCTTTAGTAAATCTCCCCTTAGTGAAAACGGCCTGGGACCGAAACCGACGGACCGGGACCCGCAAAAATGACGGCCGCGACGCCCCCTCGCGAACCGAAGACGGCCAATTCCTCAATCAACGTGTCAGGGTAGGAGGTCTGCCCACCTCCGATGGACCCCGAGGCCTTCCCCCAAAAGACCCGCGTCTCATCCTGAAGCTTTTCTCTGGTTAATATTATTATTATTATTATTATTCCCATTCTTCTTCTTCTTCTTCTTTTTCTTCTTCTTCTCTGCCGGCGCCCTCTCCGGGCCCCCGGAGCCCGAACACGGCCAGGACCTCGGGACCCGCCTCCCGCTCAGGACCCGCCTGCCTCGTGAGGCACTGCCGCTCCACCCTCTGCATCTGCCGCTCCACCCCCGGCTGCCAGCCACCACACTGAGAGGCCCCCGCAGCTGAGAAAACCCAGAGGCACCGATGCCGCTACGCCCCGGACCTCACCTGGGGTGCGTTCTGGCCGTGACTTCGAGGCGAATCCAGCGGTGGCGACGAGGGCCTCCCACGAGGCCCAAAAGGAGGAAAGTGAGGGAAGGGAAGCAGTATGGGTACCTCTTCCTTCTCTGACGAACCCCCGGCTGGCGGCCACCACGCCAAGAGGCCCCCGCAGCACCGAGCACGCGCGACGCCGGGCCACCTCGGCTCGCCTGGCTGGTGCCCAGTCGGGGGCGCGCAAACATGGATTAGCGATCCATGGATTTGGCGCGCGGTCGCCGAATCCATGGATCGGGGGAGGCGCCCTCCCCAAAACGCGGCCGCTGCGTCCTCGTTCGACGGCGAAAACCCGCGATTTTCCATGGAAACGGCACCCGTCGCTAATCCACGCCCCCTTGATCCATGTTTGAAGAGGTCCTAGGACACACAAATGAATAGACACAAATAACAGGATTCCCCATATTTTCCAATATTTTCTGGGTTTTTGTCTTCCCCACCACTTCCCATAGTTTCCCATATTTCCCCGGAATCGACGATTCATTGTGTCTGTGTTTGTTCCCCTCCTGAATGTTTGCGATCGCCTGACGCAGGGCGGCCTCTGCTCGGCCCGTGACCGCGCGGGCACTCGCGCAGCTCCCGCGTGCGGGGTGGCGGTGGGGCGAGGCGGGGGGGCGCGGCCCGGCGTTCTCCTTGTCCAGCGCAACTCTGAGAGGACGAGGAGGAGGAGGAGGAGGAAGAGGAGGAGGAAGAGGAGGAGGAGGAGGAGAAGGAGGAGGAGGAGAGGAAGGAGGAGGAGGAGGAGGAGGAGGAGGAGGAGGAGGAGGAGGAGGAGGAGGAGGGGAAGGAGGGGGAGGAGGAGGAGGAGGAGGAGAGGGAGGAGGAGAGCTGAGGGGAACGATGCGCGACAAGTCTCTGCAGTGACGAAGGCAACACCCGCAGTGGCCGCGGACTCGAGGCGACTCGGAACTCGGGCGGAAAGGGGGGAGAGAAGAAAGAAAAAACGACCAAAAAAGAGCCCGCAGGGTCCCGCTTTTTTGCAACGCCGCCGCTCGCCGCTGGCCCCCAGGAAGCCCCAAGAGGCCCCCACGAGGCTTCCCAGCGGCCCCTGAGAGCTTCCCAGGAGGCCCACAAACTACCCCCAAGAGGCCCCCAAGAGCGCTCGTCGTCGTCGTCGTCGTCGTCGTCGTCGTCGCCGTTCAGGGTCGGCGGCACCGGCCGTAAGGCCTTCGCAATACCAAAACAGAGCCCGCAAGATCCCGCTGTTTCTGCAACGCCGCCGCTCGCCGCTGGCCGGCCTGGCCACCCGGGAGCGCGGAAAACATACGGCCGGGGGAGGAGGAGGCCTCCTGACCGCCCCCC
Organism: Prorocentrum cordatum; assembly: GCA_963575745.1. Taxonomy (NCBI): domain Eukaryota; class Dinophyceae; order Prorocentrales; family Prorocentraceae; genus Prorocentrum; species Prorocentrum cordatum. The sequence goes on along the minus strand of CAUYUJ010016098.1, from coordinate 155,229 downwards.
GGGTCGGCGCGCGCCGGCCCTCGGCCCCAGGAAGGTCCCCCTCGGCGCACTGCTCTCCTCCTCCTCCTCCTCCTCCTCCTCCTCCTCCTCCCTCCTCCCTCCTCCTCCTCCTCCTCCTCCTCCTCCTCCTCCTCCTCCTCCTCCTCCTCCTCCTCCTCCTCCGCCTCATCTTTCTGCCTCCGTGTGGCTTCTGGAGTAGGGAGCTCGGCAACGAGAAGAGCTTCTCCCCAGTGGGGGGCAGCCTCTGACCACAAAGCGGTGGGGGGGGGGGCAGCTTTTGACCTGGTGCCCCCCTGGATCCCGATCCATGGGGCTCCTGCGCCAGAGACAGGGGCTTCACTCTCCTCGTCGTAACCTTTTCATCTGCTGCGCCAGAGACAGGGGCCTAACTCTCCTCGTCGTCACCTTTCATCTGCTCCTCCTGCTGCTCCTTTGCGTCGTCACACCCTTCCTCCTCTCTCCCTCCTCTAACTCTCTACTATTCTCCCCCACCGTCCTCCATCTCCTTTCCTTCTGCAGAGCTCCTCCCCATCGCAGCCTGACGCGCGTCGGTAGGACAGGCCAGGCGTTTCGTTTGAGATTTCCTCACCATTTATGATCCTGACGCATAGAAGTGGCAACAGCTTCACGGATGGAGGGTGGGCGGTTGTCACGTGACTCCCGCCTGGGCGCTGCGAGCATGCCTCTTCTGAGCTCGCAGGAGCCTCACGGGTGGAGGGTGGGTCGTTCTCAGAATGTGGCTCCCGCCCGAGCGCCTGAGCACATTCGTCTCACACGTGTGCAAGAGCGTCGCGGTTGGAGGGCAGGGGGGCCTCAAAGTGCGGCTCTCGCGCGAGCGCCGCGCACGGTGGCCTCAAAGCATAGCAAGAGGCCCTCGCAGGACCCCCGCCCATAGTCTTCTCAGACGCCTGCACCAGCTTCGCGGATGGAGGCCGTCTGCCCTTCGAAATGCGGCTCTCTCGCGCGGGTGCCGCGCACGCTCGACGGAAAAAAGAATGCAAGAGTTCACGGGTGGAGGGCGGGCGGTTTTCACAATCTGTGGCTCCTGCCACGGCGCCGCGCACGGCCGTCTTACACCACTGCAAAGAGCTTCGCGGGTGGAGGACGGGAGGTCTTCAGACTGCAGCTCTGGACCTGGCGCCGCGCACACTCGCCTTACAACGGGGTCGTGGCACGGTGCGTTGAACGATGGATTGCAAAACAACCCTTTGTGTTCAATCCTTCTTTTTGCAATCCTTGGTTTTTTGCAATCCTTCTTTTTGCAATCCTTCGTTTGTTTGCAATCCTGGGTGTTTTTGCAATCCTTCGATCGCCAGGACGCAGCAGGAAAGCTGATTCGCAGCGTTGAAGTCCAGGGGACTATGCCTTGGAATTCTTGGGGACTCTCAAGCGGTTGTTTTCCGACTAGGCACTTCGAGCAGTGACAATTCTTGTAAGGACATATGAGGGAAACGTGGAGGGTTTCTTGAAACATCGCTGATGCGTCTTGGGTCTGCACTGGTCTTCCTCATCCTCCTCACATCCTCGTCGCAAACCCCATTCCCCTGCCTCGCTTCCCCCGCCGCACCTTTCCCATCTCAAGGTCCTGCCCCTCCCCAACCCCTGCCCCTGCTTCTGCCCATCCTCTCACAGCTCTCACTCCTCTTCTGATTCCCCCACTGCCCATTTCCCCCTCGCCATCGCTACCCTTCCTGCCCAACTTCAGGCCGCCCAGATGGGTCCCGAGCGGATGTGGTCGGAGGAAGGCACAGCACTGCTGATGCATCGACAATGCGGCGCGCTGCGGAGCCCGATTTCCTTCACCCCGACGTCGCCGACGCATCGCCGATGCATTGGCGATGCGGTGCGATCATCCGCCCCCCTCCTGTACCCTCGTTCCTCCTCATCCAGAAGATCCTCCCCTTTCCCGTCGTGCCCCACCCTCCTCCGCCCTCTTTGCGCCGCCCGTTCCCTCCCGTGCTCCGCCTCCTCCTCCCCGCCCTTCCTTATCCGCCCTGCTCCTGGGGGACCCGGAGCAGTGCCAACACCCCCCAGGGCGTGCGCTGGAGTGAAAGGCGGCACGGAGATGAGCTGCCCCTGGAGGCCGAGTCCAGCCACTCTCCGCCACCCTTACAGGGGGGAGGAGGAGGAGGGAGGAGTGGAGGAGGAGGAGGAGGAGGAGGAGGAGGAGGAGGAGGAGGAGGAGGAGGAGGAGGGCAGAAGAACAACGAATTACACAGACATGGCCTCTTGGAGGTCCGCGCGGATCTCTTGGATTGGCGCTGGACCCTCCCTGGCGTGCGGAGGCGCGCCAGGGGCGGCACCCGAGGCGCCGCCAGGGGGGCTCCGGCGCCGATCCGAGAAATCCGAGCAGACCTCCAGAAGCTCATCTGGCGGCGCGCAAGAGGGGGTACACCCTGCGAAATGCTTAAGAAATCATGGGTTAAGAAATTCATAGTCTCAGAACTTGAATAAAAACCCAACATTTCCATTAAAATCTTAAGAATTGCATTGAAACGTTAAGAATAATCGAGACTCTGGCAGAAAACTTAGGTTTTCTTAAGCATCGCCTAAGGTGTAGGGGGAGGGGGGAGGGCTTCTTAGAAGCGCCCTGCTTCTCAGAAGGCCTCGGCTCACGTCTACAGAGAAGGCCCGCGCCTCCCAAGAACTGCAGGGGTGCTTCCAAGAAGCCTTCCCCCCTCCCCCTACCCCCCTCTGCGCGTTGCCGACTCATGCCTATGCCATTGTTTGTTCCTCTGGCCCCCCTCGGTGAGGCCGAAACCAGCTGCATGCAGCAAATTTCGTGACCCCCCCTTTCCCAATCCCCCCCCTTTCGTCCAGCCCGAGCCAGGGGCGGCACCAGAGGCGCCGCCAGGGGGGCTCCAGCGCCGATCCGCGAAATCCGAGCAGACCTCCAGAAGCCCATGCTTATGCCACTGTTTGCTCCTCTGGCCCCCCTCGGGGCGGGGGGGGGGGTGGCAGAGGACGGGCCGGCTCGGCCCTCAGGAGCGCCTCATCCCCGCCTGGCGGCCCAGCGCGCGCCCCGGGCGGCACTCCCAAGGGACGGGGTGTGCCCAGGAGGCTCCTCCTCCTCCTCCTCCTCCTCCTCCGCCTCCTCCTCCTCCGCCTCCTCCTCCGCCTCCTCCTCCGCCTCCTCCTCCGCCTCCTCCTCCGCCTCCTCCTCCTCCCTTCCAAAAAGCCCCCCGCACTGGAGAGCCCACAAAAGGGCACCCGGGGGCCCTGATACTGGAGGATCGGACCTGAGGAACTCGGCAGCCGAGTCTGGCAAAATCGAATCGGCGGCAATCGGCAGGCAAGTAGGCCTCCATGGAGCAACCAGAGCCCGAATCGCAATCCGAAGTCGAACCGAATGGGAATCGGAAGCCATCGAAATCGCATCGAGTCTTGAATATCGGAGGAATCCATATGAACCCTGCAGCCCCTGACTGGAGGAGCGCGTTCCACCCCTCGCAAAGCAACGACTCGCAAACGGCCTGGGTCCGCCGGGCGGGATCTGCGGTGGATGCCATCGAGGAAGACAGGGCCTTCGTCGGACGCCTGCGCGAGGTGGGCACCCTGCGAGTATAGTGCTAGCGCCCTCGGTGACTGACCCGGGGGGTGGCCAGGAGGCCCGACTGACCCTGACACCCCCTGGCGGCACTGCCGCCAGGGCGGGCCTCGCTGCGCCCCCCGGGCGCGCGCGAGCGAGGCGGCGGGGGCGCCCGGCGCACGCGGCGGCCCGCGCCAGCAGAGGCGGCCCGGTCGAGGGGGGCGCGCTTCCGAGGTGCTCTCTGGGCGGGGCGGGGGGGGGGCCTCGAGGGGGGAGGGGGAGGGGGGGAGGGCTGTGGTGTTCCTGTCGTACTCAAGGACCACATCCCAGAAATCATTTCGAGCATCCGGGAAAAGTACCGAACAAGTGTCGAAACGGTGTCGAGCGAGTGTCTCCCATGGCCCGACACGTGAAAATCCTCGAGTTTCGTATTCTTTTGGTGCTCGAAATTCTTCCTGGTGGTCAAAGCTAAAGCAGGTTGGAACATCATGAGGGGGGAGGAGAGGCTGGAGGCTGGTGACTTTTTGGTGCGCGCCGACGGTGCTCTCAGGGCGGGGCGGGGGGAGGGGCCTCGAAGGGGGGGGAGGGGGGAGGGGAGGCTGGAGCCTGGGAACGTTTCGGTGCGCGCCGACGGCGCTCTCTGGGCGGGGTGGAGGGGGGCCTCGAAGGGGTGGAAAGGGGATGGGGAGGCTGGAGCCTGGGAACGTTTCGGTGCGCGCCGACGGTGCTCTCTGGGCGGGGTGGAGGGGGGCCTCGGAAGGGGGGGAAAGGGGATGGGGAGGCTGGAGGCTGGTGACGTTTTGGCCTCGAAGGGGGGGAAAGGGGGGAGGGGAGGCTGGAGGCTGGCACCTTCTTGGCTTCGAGGGGGGGGAAGGGGTGGAGAAGACTGGAGGCTGATAACGTTCTGGCGCACGCCGACGGGGGGCGCTCGCGAAGGCAAGCGCTCGGCGGCGGCATGGCGCATCGTAGAAGGCGGGCTCCGGGCGCCAAGAGCATCGTTGAGAGCACTTCGTTGGGCGTCCCTCACACGCCCGACCCCAGTAAGCACCCATTCCAAAGAGGGAGGGTGCTGGGGCCGCGGCCGCAGGGGGAGGGAGGTGGGCGAGAGGAGGGGGGGGGGGGGGAAGGAAGGACGGGAGAACAGGGGGCGGCGGTTGGCAGGGGAGGGGATGGCGGGGGTGGGGGGGGGGAAGGGGTGTGGAGGAAGGGGGGAAAGGGGGGTGGCCGGGGAGGGAACGGGGGATGAGAAGGTGTGGGAGGGGGAGGGGAGGCCAGGAGGGGTTCAGGAATGAATTGGGAGGAGGGGCAAAAAGAGGAAAACAAACAAAAGACGGAAGACGCTCGCGCCACATCTGACATCCTATGCCTCCCTAATGTTCCTGCCCATTTCGCTGATGTTTACTGTCCGCGGACGCGTTTCATAGCCGGCCCAGAACTCAAACCAGTTACCCGAATCGCACCTGACACCTTCTCCAGGTGAGGCGAACATGTGTATGAACGCTCCATACAAAGCTACACATCGCCAAATATGCACGATCAGAGCTGCCCGCATCTCCGCTGTGCCTCACAGGAGCCCACGCAAGCAAGACAATTGCTCATTTCGTAGCATCCCGGGGAGCTGCGAGGTCCCGTCTGGGCCCGCGTGGCCCCAGACTCCGCTGGACCTCCCAAAAGCCAATGGAAGTGGCAACGGTTGCGCAATTCGTAGCCATCCAGGGAGCAACGACGTTACGTCTGGGTGCGCGTGCCCCCTGCCATCGCTTGGCCTCCAACGAGCCCTCGAAAGTGGCGACGGTTGCGCAGTTCGCAGACACCTAGGGAGCAACGAGGTTGGGAGCAACGAGGTCTGGTCTGGGCCTGCGTGGCCCCCGACTCCGCTAGACCTCCCAGGAGCCCACGAAAGAGGCGACGGTTGCGCAATTCGCAGCCACCCAGGGTGCAGCGAGGTCCCGCATGGGTCCGCGTACCCCCCGACTCCCCGCCTTGCCCTCCAGGAGCCCACGAACGTGGCAACGACTGCGCAGTTCACAATCTCCCAGGGAGCTGCGCCGTCTTGGCCGGGTGCGCGTGCTCTCCGACGCCGCCGTGCTCCCCAGGAGCCAACAGACATGGAGACGGTTGCGCAATCCGCAAATACCCAAGGAGCATCGAGGTCCGGTCTAGGTCTGCGTGCTCCCCGACGCCGCTGGACACGACAGGAGCCCACGAGCGTGGCGAACGCTGCGCAGCTCGCAGCCACCTAGGGGGCTGCGATGTCTCGTCTGTGCTCGTGTGGCTCCCGACTCCGCTGAGCCTCCCAAGAGCTCATGAAAGTCGGGACGGGTGCACAACTCTCAGCCACCCAAGGAGCAGCGTGGCCCCGTCTGGGTACGCGTGGCCCCCGACTCCGCTGGACTCCCCAGGAGCCCACGAACGAGGCGACAATTGCGCAGCTTGCAGCCACCCATGGAGCAGAGCAGGAGAAGAAGGCAGACGGCAGGAAAGAAGAAGCAAAGAGGACAAAGGAGGAGGGAGGCGGGAAATGAGGTGGGGACAGCTGCGCTCTATTCAAAACAAACACCACCACATAGGAGGGTTGAGTACAACACATTTCGTGTTATGCGCAATCGGACAAGGAGGAGAAGACGAGGAACAGCAGGATGAGCAGTAGGGAGAGAAGGATACGTTGGACAGATGAGGCCGACGACGAACAGCAGCAGCAGGAAGTGGAGTCAAATGAGCGGGAGGAACAGGAGGACCAGAGAAGGCGGAGGAGGGGGACATAAGGGGGCGACAACTATGATCAATGATTCGGATCCAGAAAACTGTGACCCGCGTTGGGGCGAGAGCGCTTCTGAACGACGGGAGCAACGCGCCGATCCGAAACTGATGCTCACGCTGCAGCGGGGACACCACTTTGAAATACAGGAAGAGATAAAACGGGGGGAGGGGGACGGAAAGAAGCAATGGCGAGAAACAATTGTCCAGGAATAGGTGGGATAGAGGAAGGAAGACAAGGAGAGGAGAAATGTGTGACTGGGGAGGAGGCGGAGGAGAGCTCATGAAGGTGGTGAGGAAGGAGGAGGGGGAGCGAAGGAAGGAGACGAAAGCGAGAGGAGAGGGATGACGAAGAGGAAGATGTGGAGGGAAAGTACGCTTATGATAATTGGATGTTGAACTTGCCGCATTGCGGGCCGCCGCATATGACACGAACGCCGTCTTGTGGTGCCGCCTAAGGGGGAGTGGTCACATTGCTAAGCTGCACCACGTGGAAGGGATAGCTTGTTCCATGCCACGAGAAATTCGCAGCATCAGGCACCCGTCTCATGCTGCTAGGTTCGGGTGTCGGCTGAAGGCGCCAGGCGCCAATTCCTCACCGAGGTATTGCTTATAAACTGTCGCCGTGTTGAAATAATGACTTCGAAATGCCGCTCGTAGACTGGTGTGTCATGATTGATGGATGAGGGCCTCCGTTCCCTGCAACCGTGGTGGACATCCGAATTTCAGACATGACCTCCACTGTGACCGCCGTAGTTCGTCAGAACGCTGGCTGAATGTGGGAGCTCACGTCCATGTCTGAGTCTCACTGACCCCGTGACCAATCACAAAAGCTTCGACCTGCTTCCAAGGCGCAGACACATGGCGGTTGCCCGACATGGATCGAACAAGAACATACATTCTTCTTGCCCCCCAGCAAAGCGCAGTGTGCCTACCAGTAGGACATACTACCAGTACGACGGCCAGCTGTGAGCACGATGCCTACTACACCAACTGTTGCCACAATGTTTCCCACCGCTGGCGATGTGACACCACAGTCGCGTCAAAGTATGCACCAGAAGCAAGCACATGGATTGCAATCCTGACTCTGGGGAGGCGTAAGCCCCAGCCTGCGCCGAGGACGGCGCTCGAGATGAGCCCACGCACGTCAAGACGTGCACGAACAACGAACTGGAGAGAACGCGGGTTCCGATGCACTAGGACTTCGAAACCACGCTGGCCACGACCATCACAACCTCCACCGCGGCGTCTCCGCCCACGGCGGCGACTCCCGGCGGGCGCTCGACGCAGCGCGCAGACAGGCGGGGAAGAACGGGCACGAAGCCGCTGCCCCACATGGCGGCACTCACGCCCACGAGCCGCGCCGAGTGCCACGCCGCCCCCTCCCCCTGCGTAGGCAGCCACGCGCAAACCCCACCCCCTGCAGCTCAGGTTGACGCTGGCTGGGGTTCAGGAGCTCGAGGGATGCCTGCAGCCCCATGGGCGAAGCCCAGCAGGGGCGTCCGATGCCCCAGCGCCGGGTGCACCCGCAGGGGTGGGGGCCGCAAGTGGTCGCAGACTGCGGGCGCTCGGGGTGGTCACCTGGATGTCTCGGCGGCGACGGTGGGGGCGAATAGCCCAGGGGCGGGCATTACTCGCATTCGCCCGGGAGCCTTTCCGAAGACATAGATCAGCGGCGCACCCGAATGCGTGCATGGCTCTCCCATAAGTAGAGGAAAAAGAACTATGCACATACACCGATTCTGGCCAGGCCCATCCTGAGCCCAGGATCGGTGCATACGCCCTCCTACCTTGGCCAGGAAGGCATATGCACCGATCCTGGGTCAAGGATGGGCCTTGCCAGGATCGGTGCATGTGCATAGTTCTCTTCGCTCGAATAATGCTCTTCGCCCCTGTCGTCGCCTCGATGTCCCCCGGGGTCGCTCTCGGGCGCACCGCGCCGCGCCGCGGCCGCGGCGGGCTGCCCGGCTCGCCGCGGCCAGCCACGACCAGAAGCGGCCCAAGGCGGCGCGCGCAGGGCGTCGCCCAGAGGGGGGAGCACCGCAGCACGCGGAGCGGCTCCCGGGCCCCCTCGGAGCAGCAGCGCTGGCGCGGCTCACCTCTTGTGGCGGCGCGCACGAGGGGAAAGGGGGAGGGGGGAGGGCTTCTTAGAGGGAGGCTGCTTCTTAGAAGCAGAGGTGCCTGTAAAGCGTGGCCGACACCTGCTCCACAGGGCTGGCGAAAGGCGTGAGAGCGGGCCCAGGGCCTCGCCCCAGAGTAGGCGGAACTCCCGTGCCACATGGCGTCTCAATTCCGTCAAAGTGACCGAACAACCGATGGGCGCATCTGACGCCACTCCAGTGGGCCAAGGTTCAGACCGTAATGCACTCGCATAGGAAGGGAATGGTCCGCTGCCAAGCGCGAGCCAAGAATGGACCTCGTGACCCTGCGCGAGGTCCATGCCAAAAACACAGTATCGGGGGAAGGATATATAAGAGGCGAGGAGCCCGAGGGATGATGGGGAAGCAAGACAGGACGGTCGAGAAAGGATTAGGAGGAACACGAGGATGAGAGATAGGGAGCCGAGTAATTAGGAAGGGACGAGGAGGGGAGACGACGAGTGGAAGGACGAGGAGTGGGAGGACAAGGAGCGGGAAGAAGCATTGGGGATGGCGAAAAGGAGCGAGGAGGAAGAGGGAGCGATGGTGGGAGCGGGAGAATAATGTGGACAGAGGCGGGGGAAGGACGCGGGGAGCGCGCGGCAACAGCTTCGGCAGAACGGGTGCCCCTTGCCTTGGGGCCATGGGGTCCATTACCCGTCGGTCGGAAGAAGTAGGTGAAAACATGAAGTAGGAAGGCGGATTCAGTTGATTGGATCCAGCCCCCCCCCAGGGAATAACAAAACACAGCAAAAGCGCGTCGATTCTTGAAGTAGGAAGGCGCTTGAAGTAGATTGGGATCTGGGAATCCAAGAAAGACCCACTTTCAACGACCGACAAGTGTCGTCAAGGGCTGAACGACTCATGCTGTCTCTCGACTCGCACTGGAGCTTCAACGATTCGATCCAGAATACCCTGGATGTCCACGGACTGCGGATCTACATAGATGTACCCGGAGCTACCCAGACCCAATCTGGGTGCACCTTGGAAATATGTCGCTCGGTCCCCGCGAGCCGACTGCACAAGAGTCATCAAGCCTTCGGGACATTACTTGTTGAGTCGCGGCAGGCGGTGCTCCTGCTCCCCTTTTACTGCTCGAAGCAAGATGAAGACAAATCCGGTTGAGGATAAGAAAGACATCTCTGAGAACAAACAGATCTGGTGAGAACAAACAGATCTGGGGGATGTATCCGGAGCCGCGGTGTCCCTAGGACACTCTGGAGCGATCCATCCTCACCCTAAGCCTGCACGGCCATCCCCCCCTGGTTCCGCAGAGGCCCCTGGAGGTCGCAGATCATGGAACAGACCGTCCGAGCACACCGATCCTGGACATCCCCCCTCTCCTCCTCCATCCTCCTCCTCCTCCCCCCTCGTCCTCCTCCTCCTCCCTCCTCCTCCTCCTCCTCCTCGATCTCCTCCTCCTCCCCTCCCCCCCCCCCTCCTCCCCCCAGTCGCCCAGGGCATCCTCCTCTTTGTCCCGACGGGGCGGCCGCGGCCCCTCGTCTGGCCTCCTCGTCTGGCCTGCGGGGGTCGTCGCCCCCGGGCCTCCGGCGCCCGCTCGGGGTGGACGGCATCCGGGCAGGCTCGGAGCGCTCCCGGCGAGGCACGCCCTGCTGGAAAAAGCCACTGAGAACCGAGGACCCTCCACAGCCCTCGAGCATCGGCCGGCCGTCTCGGTACACACGCCCGTCGGAAGAACTAGGCACCACCTGGGCCTCCGGCGCCCGCTCGGGACGGTATCCGGGCATGCTCGGAGCGCTCCTGGCGAGGCACGCCTGCTGGGAAACCACTGAGGACCGACGGCCCTCTCCACCCCCCTCGAGCATCGGCCGGCCGTCTCAGTACACACGCCGGTCGGGAGAAGTAGGCAGAGAGATGAAGTAGGAAGGCGGATACAGTGGATCGGGTCCAGTCCCTCCCAGATAATAACCAAACACAGCAACATCAGGTCGAGTCTTGAAGTAGGGAGGCGCTTGAAGTAGATTGGGATCTGGGAGTCCAGAAATACCTACTTTCAACGACTGGCGTGTACGCCCAGAGGCCACCCGCGGCATGCTCTTGGACACGCGCAGTGGTCAAACTACGCAGCACAGGTCCCTCTACTTCACACTACACCCTGCGAAATGCTTAAGAAATCATGGGTTACGAAATTCAGAGTCTCAGAACTTGAATAAAAACCCAACAATTCCATTCAAAATCTTAGGATTTACATTGAAACGTTAAGAATAATTGAGACTCTGGCCGAAAACTTAGGTTTTCTTAAGCATCGCCTAAGGTGTAGATGTCTTGTTCCATCACCGTGCTGATCTGCCAGGACTGTTGCCAGAGCACGTTGCGCAGACAGGCCACAACACCATGCTGTCGGAAAATGTTCTAGCTGGCCCCGCAAGCCTGAGCTGGATGGAACCAAAGCATCAGAACGTATCTGAAACAGATCGGATCGCCGACGAATGGTCTCGAATCGAGTCGAAATCGGCTCGCCGCGCCGGGCCAACACGGGCCCCAGTCGATACCCGTGTATCGACACGAATCGAACCGACGCATCGGATCGTGAGCGGCCCTGCCAAGCCGTCTCGCCATAGGGGGGGGCACAGAGGTCAGACACTGCCACTCCCCGGACCTCTACAGGGCAGGTTTCAATACATGGGATGTTTTTTTGTTTGTTGTTTGTTTTTTCATTAGAAATACGAGTTTTAATGCATGATTAATGTATGCATGAATTTATGCATGAACTCATCGTTGTGTTCAGTACTAAATCCCTGCACTTTTAATATATGATCCGCACGCGGAGCATGTATTAAAAACGGCACTGTACCGGGGTGCATATTGATCCGAATCTCAAGGCGAACCCAGCGGTGGTGGCGTGGATCTCCCAGGAGGCCCACGACGGCGCAAACGAGACAAGGGCAGCGGCATCGGCACCTGCTCCTCCTCCGAGCCCCGTCGCTGCCCCGCCCCGTCTCGTAGGGAGGGAGGGGAGGGCGGAGGAGGGAGGAGGGAGGAGGAGGGAGGAGGGAGGAGGGAGGAGGAGGGAGGAGGGAGGAGGGAGGGAGGGAGGAGGGAGGAGGGAGGAGGGAGGGAGGAGGGAGGGAGGAGGGCGGAGGGAGGCAGCAAACTGTGTTGTCCAGAACCTGCAGCGGCCGCTGCTGGGCAGGCGGCGGTGCTCGGCGACGGCGAACCCCGTTCAGAACGGGCAGGAGCTGCTGTCGCTCTCTGTGCCCCGCCCCCCCCTTTCCGCACCCGTGCGCATCGCACCGAACCTCGTACGGGAAGCACAGAGACATGCCGACACTGCTCTTGCCCTCCCCGGAGGCGCGCGCCCGACCCGAACATAAAGCATACCCACCTTGTAGTATGTCGTTTCCCGAGCGGTGTGGCCAGGAAGCGCCCGCCACGACGCAGAAGATATCTCGGTGCGCGCGGCGCCCCTGGGGGGGGGGGGGGCGACGCACTGCCCTATTGTACAAATATGTTGGGCTGACGCCGATCGTGTGCCCTCGCCCGTGTCCTCCCCCTCTCCCTGACGGGGCGGCCTCCTCCTCCGTACCGAGCCGACCTCCCCCTCGTCGCCCCCCACACCTCGTACCGAACCGTTCCCCTCCTCCTCGCCCCGACGGGGGGGCCTCCTCCTCCTCTCGGCGGTGGACAAACCTCCCTTTAATAAACCTCCCCTTAACAAAAACGACCTTGGGCCGAAATCGAACGACCTGGACCCGCTAAAATGACGGCCGCGACGCCCTCTCGCGAACCGAAAACGGCCAATTCCTTAATCGACGTGTCAGGGTAGGAGATCTGTCCACCAACTCCTCCTCGCCCCAAACCTCGTACCGAACCGTCCTCCTCCTCTTCCGGACGGGGCGGCCGCGGCCGCGTCCACCTCCGATCCTCGCCCCAAACCTCGTACCGAACCGTCCTCCTCCTCTTCCGGACGGGGCGGCCGCGGCCGCGGCCGCGGGGCGGCCGCGGCGGGCGCGGCCGTGGCCGCCGCCCCGCCGCCCCTCTCAGCGCCGCCCCGCTGCAGCGCCTGGGCGCAGCGCGGGGGGGCACGCGCGGCCGCCGCGGCCAACATCCGAAAGGCCACGGCAGAACGGGCCCACGACCGCTTGCACGCAAGAGTTTGGAAGCCTGGAGCTTTCGGGGAACAAAAAGTGGCATAAACATGAAAAACTCGGAGGTCCCCGCGGATTTCTCGGATCGGCGCTGGGCCCCCCCGGCGGCGCCTCCGGCGCCGCCCCTGCGGCGCGGAGCGCGCCAGGGAAGGGGGTCCAGCGCCGATCCGAGAAATCCGCGCGGACCTCCGGGTTGTTATGTTTATGCCACTTTTTGTTTCCCTATTGGAGGCCTGGAGATTGGCACCAACACCAGCACAGGGGCTTGCCTCCACGTGGGGAAGATGATCCCAGATTTCCCCGCTGGTGGTGATGTTTCGGTCACCTTGGAGGCCAGAATATTACCACCATCACCGAGATCGGGATCGTGTTCCCTCGGTGGAGCCACACCGCCGAACTTGGTGTTGGTGTCAACCTCTAGGCCTGCGAAGAGTGGCCTTGTCCAGACCTCCGAATGAGGTCGTAGAAGACGGGGTCGGACTATGGAAGCTCTCCGCATCGCAGGTGCATCGACGACGCGACTCGATCGCCAACGCCTACGATGCATCGGCGGTGCAGCGAAGTTGTCCGACCCCACCTACTCGGACCCCATCTGGGAGGCCTTCACGGTGGACGGGAGTGGCCCTTGGCGCGCGGCTCTTGGCAGGCCGCAGGGGGGGGGGGGGGGCGGATCCAAACGCGAAGGCCAGTGCCCAGGGGGGGGATCCCCCCGTGGGCCCACACCTGAAATCGCTCTGAGAGGCCCGCAGGAGCCCCCTGCAGCTGCAACGCCCCCCCCCCACCCCCGCGCTGCGCTCCCGGCGGCGGCGACCAGCCCGCCTCTGTGGCCGGCGAGGCCCGCCAGTCATCCGAACATGTCACACTCGTCGGCTGCCGTCTTGGTGCCGGCTCCTGCGCCGCTGGGCGGGAGCATCTCCTCCTCCTCCTCCTCCTCCTCCTCCTCCTCCTCCTTTTCCTTCTCCCTCGCCTCCTCCTCCCACCTATTTTCCGCCTCCACCTGCCTCCTTCGTTGGCATGACTGAAGCGGGTCCTCAAGAAAACGGGCCCTGGGCCCCAGAGCATCTCCCCCGGACCGCGTTCGTCCTAAATCTTAGTGCGAGCCCAAAACGTACCAAAGTCTACCAACTAACCAGGCCAGCAGAGAGCCGAATGGCTACCTATCGGGATCGCCGAAATGCGTGGTAATGAGAAGACACTCTCTCATTTCCTGATCAACGAGAGAGCGTGATTCACCGCCGCTTTACTATGGAAAATTCCCCCCTCTTCCTCCGGAACCCGGGGGTCTCTCCCCCTCCAAAAATCCCCCCCTTCTACCGCCCCTCCCCCCTCCCCGCAAAACCCCCCCCTCCCCCTAACCCCCTCCCCCCTCCGGAACACCGGGGGGGGTCTATACCAGTTCGAACCCCCCCCCTCACCCCCCCTCGAAAACCGGGGGGGTCACTACCCCCCCAGAAAACCAGGGGGGGGTCACTGCTGGTTTGACCCCCCCCCCTCGAAAACCGGGGGGGGTCACTACCGTTTCGACCCCCCCCCCCTCCGGAAAACAGAGGGGGGGTCACTACCGGTTCGACCCCCCCACCCCCACCACGGTCCCCACCACTATCCCACTGCCCCCGCCGCTGTCCCACTGTGCTGTTCCACCGTCCCAACTGCCCCCATCACTCTCCCACTGTCCCACCTGTCCCCGCCACTTTCCCCATTGTACTACTGTCCCACCGCAGTCCTCACCACCGCCTTCACCACTGTTCCCGCCACTACCGTCCCCACGACTGTCCCACTGTCCGCACCACTGTCCCGCTGTCCCCTCACCACTGTCCCCACCACCACCGTCCCCACCACTGTCCGCACAACTGTCCCACTGTCCCCACAACACTGTCCCCACCACCACCGTTGCCACCACTGTCCCAACATCCCCACCATTGTCCAACTGTCTCGCAAAGCCGGGATCGTTTGCTGGCGGCGAGGGGGGGGAAGGGGGAGGCATCGAAACCGGGAACGACCCCCCGCGGTTTCCGAGGAGGGGGGGGGTTCGAACCGGCAGTGACCCCCCCCTCTGTTCATGATGGACTGGGGGGGGGGGAGGGGCTCGAATCGGTAGTGACCCCCCCCCCCGGTTTTCGAGGGGGGGGGCTCGAACCCGCAGTGACCCTCCAGTTTTCCGCCAGCAGCGGTAGAACACGCTCCTTCTGATCAGCCGATATACCCGTCTGAAGAGTACGTGCCACAATGTACGTGCACAGAAAAATCCATTCCATCATCACCGAAACTCGGCCCGACGCGGGCGGAAATAACTCGAGCACATGTTGCACCGTGCGCGCCGAACGACAAGAGAGAAAACACAAGAACATGCCACATGCCTCCAACGTCTAAGTGCGAGAACAGAGCCTCTAAAAGCATACCCACCAGCCAGGACAGCGGAGTGCCGAAAAGCTATTCTCGGGATCGCCCGAAGTCGTGGCAATGAGAAGACACTCGCTCATTCTGCCATAACTAACCTGATTAACCAACACATCCGTCTGAAAAGCACGTGCCACAGTGCACGAGCACTGAACATCAACATCATTATCACCGGGACTCGGCCTGCAAATTTCGTGGCCGATATGGGTACTCTGGGACATGGTCACGAACAACATGCCATACATGTGGGTGGTGTGCGGGTTGGCGGGGCGACGGAACATCAGCGACTGCGAAGAAACGACAAACGCGCCTCTGGGAAGTGCTGGCAAGACCGAGTAATATGAGCGGTTTGCTCCCAGTCGAGCTTCGCGTACTGCTCGAACAGTTTGGCGTGCGCTCTTTTCTGCTGTCCAGCGGCCGCTCCGCCTCGCCTGCTCCGTGGCACGATGCTTGCGGCAGATCGAGTGGCCAAGTGCACGCGCCACGTCCGCCGCGGCGCGCGCCGCGGGCGCCGCCGCTTGGCCGCCGAATGCGACCCCGAGACTCTCGAAGACCACGCCGACCTCCGCGTCCACGCGGGCCCCGATGCCAACCGAGGACGCCGCTCATCGGAACCTCTCCCTCTCGACCGAGCCCGCCGCCCAGGCGCGGCCTCCCGCCAACGCAATGAAGTTGTCCACGTAGAAGCCCGCGACGGCCTGGGCCACCCGCAAAAACGGCGCGGGGCCCCTTTCGCGCGCGGGCGAGAGCGGGCACGCGGCGCTGCGAGACGGACTCGCTGGCGAAGTGCAGCGCCCACGACCATCCCATCGCCGCGCCGTGGAAAACAAGGTAAACGACCTCCGACGGCTCGGCCGCAACTCGCCTGCCCAGCTCATCATCGTAGACATGGGACACCCCCCGGGCGCCAGCATGGCGGGGGAGGTCGATCCCGGCCCAGGGCCCGAGCTCCTCGACCAGCATCTGGTAGAAGCAGTCGGCCAAATCGCCGGCGCCGCCCCAACGCTCGGCCACCGCTCCGAAGCCGCCCAGGTCGCGCAGCGCGGACTCCGGGATGCCCCGCTCGCCGAAGCAACTGGCTGACACCAGACGTGTCTGGGGAGGGGTCCCATGGCAGCGACTCGTTTGTCTGGCGTCGATGATGGATGGGCCCGGCCCAAGCGGGGTCTTGCACCTCGACGAGGTTTGCGCGTCGGAGACCATCAGCGAGAATCGGCGGCCCATCCTGATCTCGAGCGAACGTCGGGCCACAGTGCGGCCGGGGGGGAGCTCGGGCCGCCCGCGACGCCGACGCCCGCCCCGCGTCGCGCTCGCTGCAACGCCCAGCGTGCCTGATGAGTCCAGCCGTCTCAGGCGGCAAGAGCGCCGTTGCGTCCTTCGCCAGAATGCCCGAACGCCAGCTCTTCAGCTTGCCGACGTCGCACTCGGCGAAGTTCTTCGGCCCCTGCGAGCGCAGGCCCCTGGGCGCCCAGAGCTCCGCGGCGGCCCCATCTTCGACCGAGTCTCGAGGCGGGGGCCCATCGGCCCCGACGCGCCGCGCGACGCGCTGCAAGACGCCGCGCTGCACGCGCGCGGCCCCCACTCCTCCGTGCCAGCGCGTGCTCGAGGCGCCCGAGAAAGAAGTAGTTGCGGCGGCGAGCTGGTCGCGATCTAACCGCCCCACGCTCAGGCCGCCGCCAGTGGGGCCATTCGCGCCGCCGCTGCCGACCGCGCCTAGGAGCGCGCCGAGAGATGCCGAGAGCGGGGCCGGGGGCGATGGCGCGGGAAAGAGCTCGCCATGCCGCCGCAGAGAAGACGCCGACGCACGCCAGAGCCTCCTCAATCAGGGCTGTCGGCGGGCGTTCGGGCTGCTGCCCCCCTTGTCCCGGCCCGCCCTGGGCCCCTTCGGCTTCTCTGGGGGATCGCGGCCATCGCCTTTGCCGCCGCGGCCGCACTTCTCCTCCTGGCGCCGCTGCTCGCGAAAGAGCCGCGCCTGCTTGGGCGTCTGAGTGCGCTCGCCTTGCTTCCTGCGCGCCCACTCCCTGAAGCCCTCGCTCGAGGCCGCGCCGCCCTCGTTTGTCGGGCCGCCCACGACCAGTTCCAAACCTGCGCAGCATGGGTGCTTCGCTTTCCTCTCCACCGCCATCTCGACCTAGATCTGTCTCCGAACCGGCTGCTCGAAGCAAGCCGGGGTCGGAATGTTAAAGCTTGTCCACCTGGTGGGCCAGCCGCAGCGCCTCCGCGGTGTTCTTATGCCCGTTGAGCGCAGCACTGCCGTCGCCGACGACGCTCTCCGGTCCTGCACCCTTTCCCTCTGCCCGGGGCCCTCGCGCATCGCCTCGAAGTGTCCCTTGGCCGCCCGCGGCGGAGGGAGTAGCCAGTCGTCGAACTTCTCCTCTGCGAAGACCTCGACGACGTCGTGCAGGGCGAGGTTCCGGTTGCCGCGCTTGCAGTGGACACGGAGGGCCCTAGAGCCCTCCTCGCTCTTCTCATCAGGATTCTCTTTCCACCCCGTCGATCTTGTCAGATTTGACGCGCTCCACGGAGAGCTGAGACCCGAGCCCGTCGATGATGTCCAACGCACCGATCGACGCGCACCGCTGCCCGTCCGCCAGCAGTTCCTCGGGCACCTCCCTGCAAAAATGTTCGCCGTCCACTTGGTAGACGATGCACGTCTCGCCCCCCGCGTCAGCGAAGTCGCCGTCGCCCAGGATGACGGCCTGCACCTTCGCCTGAGCCACGAACTCTTCCAGCTGGGCCGCGGGGGCCCCGCCGTCGTCAAACACGTACGAAACCGTCGCCACGTTAGCAGGGAACGGCGACCATCGGAACAACATCGAATGCCGCTAGTCAGTCATGGATCTGCAACCCCAAGTCGGGTGTGAGGCACACTCAGCGGCCGCCAGCGATGCGGTGCAACAGTAGACGATGATGCCACACCAGACTATTAGGATCAGCTGGGTCGTGGACGAGAGCTTGGGCCTGCTTGACATCAGGCGAAAGCATCCCTCAGCTGTGCTGGCGTCGCCGGTCCTCCTGGAGCCTCACCAGGGACTCGCCAGCCGCCGCCGTTGCCGCAGGCGCTCGCGGGGCGGCCGCCTGGACGCCCAGGCGCGCGTAGCCGCGGCCGCCCCCAGACGCCACCCGCGACCGCACAGGAGGAGGGGGAGGAGGAGGAGGAGGAAGAGAGGAGGAGGAGGAGGAGGAGGAGGAGGAGGAGGAGGAGGAGGAGGAGGAGCCCAGCGCCGCGCCCACGACGGCGCTGTGGAACGCCACGGCCGCGCGCCCGCCCAGAAGGAGCAAAAGCCCAGCGCCGCCTCGGGGCAGGCGCGGCCTCCGCGCGGCAGGGCGGGGCACGCCGGCAGCGCAGCCGGCGGGCACGCCAGCGAGGGGGCAGGCGGGGGCAGCTGGCCGCTGCCCAGGCCGTCCGCAGGTCGAGGGCAGCTAAAGGGGCCCCAGGACACACACACACACACACACACACACACACACACACACATACACACAAATAAAGAGATTCCCTATATTTTCCAATATTTTCAGGGCTTTTGTCTTCCCCCCCGCTTCACATATTTTCCCATATTCTCCTGGGAGTCGACGATGAATTGTGTCTGTGTGTTTTTCCCCTCATGAGCAGCAGGCAGGACATCGCGGGCCAGCTCTGCACAGGACGGCCAGGTCTTGCCCTTAATGGAGGGCTGGAGCGCACGTTGCCACGCGCACGCCGAGCGACAAGGGAGGAACACACACACACACAACCACACTGCCACCCCGAATCTTGCTTTGGCAGTCGGCGGACCCGGGGAAGCAGCCCCCCCGAGCGGGCCAGGGGACGTGCTGAAAGACGCCATGCGCTCGGGGAGATTCCATGGCCCCGGCCGTCATAATATTCCCCCCTCGTCTTATGCTGCACCCATCGTACCTCAGGACCACATCACAGGAAAAAGTGCGAGCACCCAGAAAAGCATCGAAATAGTATCGAACGAGTATCGCTTCCGAGGGCCTGGCAAGTGAAAACCCTCAACTTGAAGAACTTTCTTGGTGCTCGAAAGCCTTACTGGTGAGCAAGGCTCAAGTAGGTTGGAACATCATAACCATAGTCCTCACCTCCCTCTTGAACGCTGCCGTCGATCGCCATCCTTAAACTACCCCTTCCACCTCCTCCAAACTTCCCCAGATATCCAGCACTCCGACTTTTCCAATGCGTGGACCACCGAAAGTCTGGACAACCTCCCTGAGGCCGGCTCTTCATCCTGAGTCGCTATTTCACGGTCCCAGGCCCTGTTGAGGGGCCCGGAAGGCCGAAAATAATGTTTTTCTCGACGGGGGGATCGACTACAGAATTGATTTACCCCAAAGTTGATTCTCACGTCGACTCTTCCATACAAATACGTCAACCATTCGTAGACCTGGGAAAATTCTACGACTTGCCTGTGGATCCGACAAAGAACACGAATTCTGTGGCAAATCAATTATGTGGTCGACCCCCTGCTTGACTTTTTCGGAGCCTCGGATCTCTGGGTCCTCCGCCTCCTCCCCCTTCGGGGATCTTCTGACCCGGGTCAATCCAGACCCGGGTCAGCAGGAAATCAAAAAACTGACATGCAAGAACGAACAAAAAAAACTGCAACGCAGGTCTTCGCAACCCTGGGTCAGTCAACATGCGCGGCCGCCTTGCGGCCACGAGCGGCTCGCCAACCCGGGCCAGCCAGAGGCAATCTTCGCAGGATCCGGCAGGATCCGGTGCCCTGGCTGACCCACGTGTGCGGCCCCGAAAGGCCTTGGACCGACTTGGCGCTAAGGGAGGAGGAGGAGGAGGAGGAGGAGGAGGAGGAGGAGGAGGAGGAGGAAGAGAGGAGGAGGAGGAGGAGGAGGAGGAGGAGGAGGAGGAGGAGGAGGAGGAGGAGGAGGAGGAGGAGGAGGAGGAGGAGGAGGACAGGAAGAGAGGAGGAGGAGGAGGAGGAGGAGGAGGAGGAGGAGGACCCGACCCCTGCCAACATCCGCCCCGCCGCTCCCGCGGGCGCGATGTCGAGCCCGGCGGTGGAGCCCGCCGTGCCGACCTGGGCGCGGGCCCCCGTGGCGAAGCAGGAGGACTGGCCATCGCTCGGACGTCCATTCCCTGTGCTTTTTTAGGTTTCTTGCGCGGTTTTCTCGCCAAATGATCAAGGATGCTCCTCGATGGTCCTCGCCGAAAGAAAAATGCACACGTCCGAGCGATGCCAAGAGGAGACCTGGGGCCGAAGGCGCCCTCCTGCCACGTGCCGCGCGCGAGCGTTTGGGAGGCAGGAGGTCGGGCGCGTCCCCCCCCCTACGGGGGGATTTTGGGCGAAAAATGAAAAAGACTCCAAAAATACCCCCCAAGTGCTCAAAAATGGTCAAAAAATAGTCCCCAGACTATGTTTTGACTATTTTGGAACATTCCCCTGTAGAGGGACACGCCCGACATAAGGGAAGCATCCGCGCACGGTGGCACGTCGAAAAGCGTGGCCACGTGGAGGACAAGGCCCAGCCTCACGATTTGAGAGGCTGCCTCTCCTCCGGACGCTGGCTTGTGCTGTTAGGGGGGGATTGCCTGTCAGATCCACTCCCCCTCCAGAAGGAGCAGCTGCGTAATCATCAGCGTGCGAAGGTTCTCGCGGACTTCCTGCATCCGCGACGACCCCCTTGGCGCGCATCTGGCGCCATCCCTGACGACCTTGCGCCAAGGAAGGGGGCCCAGCACAAATCCAATCAATCTGCGTGGGCCTTCGGTATGTGATGTTTATGGTTTCGTGTTTTCTTCGAGTGAGATTCGAGTTGGTATGACGAGGCAGCCGGAATTAGCGTCAGAAATTCCCAAGCGTATCGAGTCTGAAATTTAGTATCAATTCCCGTTGCAGACACCTCACGGAACGCGGACCGTCTGGGTTCATGCTGGCAGGAGAGCCCAGGATCGGATCGACAAGTCGGATCGGCGATCGAAATGAATCGGATCGGCGGAAATCGGCAGCCGAGTCGGGAAAAGTCGGATCGGCGGAAATCGGCAGGCTAGTCTGCCTCCCATAAGAAATCGGAACTCAAATCGGAATCCCAGATCGAATCGAATCGGAATCGGAAACCATCGAAATCGAATCGAATCGAATCGGAGGAATCGAAACGAGCCCTGTGCTGGGGCCGTTTGAAACAGTGGCGGCCGATCCGAGTCTTCTGTTTCCCCGACCTTCGGCCATCTCACTGTCCTGACCCAGGGCGAGAAAGATCAGAACCTGAGCCCCTCCTGAAGCAACATTAAACAAAACCCGCGACCATGTGCGCGCGGAGCGCGCGCCAGGCTGGTCAAGGGCATGCGACCCATGCCCTCACCCTCAGCCCGACCGATCCCCCTGACATCCTTGCGTCATGAAAAAAGGCTGTTGTCGGACTTCTGGCCGTTGTCGGACTTCGTAAGCTGGGCCTCCATTGGGCTGTTGTTCGGGCCTGTATCCAGAGCCGTTGAATGGCGGCCGACACAACTGTCCCAGATTCAGCCGATCTGCGGCTTGCAGCCCCGAGCGTGTAGTCTGCGGCAACAGAAAGCACAACACTTATACGGCGATGGCATTATCAAAAACGTAGTTATCTGGGCCCTGATGGGACTATGGGGCATCGCAGAGCATAGGTATTGCACAGCATTGGATTACACAGCGTTGGCACAATCTCAATGTCACTGCCATGGCGCGCGCACTCACAAACATTGTCGAACAGAAGGACACCAGTATCACTCGAAATATAGCATATCATTGACGCCCTGCACGGTATCATGGTTTCTGCGACTGTGGGGCGGTACCCCTCACATAAAATGATCACAGGGGAGGGGCAACAACGAGGGATGATGGGGAAGGAGAGAAGCAGGGCGTCTGAAAAACGTCCCTGGTCGTTTTCAGACCATCCTGGGCTGTATTGGACCCTTTTGGCGCGACGAGGAGGACAAACACGAGGAGGGAGGTGGAGGTGAGACTGAGGAGAAGAGGGAGGAGGAGGAGGAGGAGGAGGAGGAGGAGGAGGAGGAGGAGGAGGAGGAGGAGGAAGAGGAGGAGAAGGAGGAGGAGGTCAACACGAAGGATGTGGACACCAATCCAACGTCGCGCTGGCTTCGGCATGCGCAACACGCTGCTCATCCGTGCCCTCGCGCTCGTCGGCTGTCGGCTGGGCTCCAAGGGACCCAATGAGGGCTCGGCTGTCGGCTGGGCTCCAAGGGAGGGCTCGGCTCGGCTCGCCCTCGTCGGCTGTCGACCCCAGGAGGGACCCAAGGGGTTACCCCAGGACAGCCCCTGGAGGGCGTCACAGAGGTGGGGAAATGCGGCCGCGTGTCCTGACATCGAATCGGAGTTCCTGTGGAGTGGTTGGGGCCTTCTTGGGGCCCTCTGAAATCGTTTCTTTTTCGTTCTCTCGCCCTCCCTCCTCAACTCCCCTAGTGTTCCCAGTGCCGCGCGGTGCTGTGCTTTGCCGTTCGTGTACGAGGCAATCCACATATTGTACTGTCATGTGCGGACACATGGTCCCGGGCCCCATCCCCCGGACTAAGCACCGAGGTCGGGGCATCATCCGGTTGTCGAGCAGTGGTCGTGTATAGTGACCGAATCCACAGATTGTGCTGTCAAATGCGGGCAACATGTTTGGGGAGGCCGTCCGCAGAATGTACTGCAAAGTGTGGACAGGTGTCCCTGGCCCACAAATCGTACTGTCAAGTGCGGACGAATTGCATGGGCCTGTGCGCGCACAATCTGCGGACAGGGGGCGCCCCCAAAGGACAATCTGCCGACACGCACGTTGTCCGCAGATGGTCCAGGGGTCGTCCGGTGTACACGCTCTAAATCGACAGATCGAGGGTGGGGCATCCGTATCGCCGTCGCCGGATCCAGAAATCGACGGGGGGAATCTTGTCTGCGCGCGCTGAATCCACACTTCGAAATTTTTGATAACCCGTTTCAATGTTCTTGGGGCCCTCAGTCAAGGCCACGCGGGAGGCCCCAAGGCCCCCAAGAAGATACATCCATCTCTGAACCTACAGTTGCGAAAATGTCTCAGGCGAAACGAGGCAGATCACTTCAGGTCAGAGCAAATCCGGGAATCTGGAACTATGGATGCGAGGAAATTATGCAGCGAAACGCGAGCTCGACCGACTCGGGAAAGGGCGTATCAGAGGCCAGAGTTGCGAGGATGTTTCAAGCGAAACGGGCAAACCACCTCGCGAGCAGCGCCTCCCCCTGTTGTTACATCTCCTCCACCTCCTGCACCTCCGCCTGTTGCTGTTACTGGTCCTCCTCCTTTTCCCAATTCACTAGGAGAAGGAAGAGGGGAGGGGGAAAGTGAGTGTCCCAAAAGTCGCGCAATGGAAACGGCTGACAAATACTGACGTCGATGAAGTTGTTGCCCATGCGCCAGTTTGCAACATTACACCTGCGAAAACCCAATCCGTGGACGAGTTGGAATATAATACTATCGATGTGGAGATCGATTGCGAGACCGATCATGCAATCGATACTGGAATCGGAAGAGTAGAATAACATTGAAAAGACTGCGCAATGGAGCTCCACATCGGAACAGGGAGACGATTGCGAGCTCTGCGCGCTGCTCTGGCAGCTGGGTAGCCAACCGAGTGTGCGGACGGCCTGTCGAGCGCTGCCCGCACTGCCCCATACCCGGCGGACCTCCTCGAATGGCGTGCAGCCGAAAGGAGGGTGCCAAGCTTCGGGAACCAGCTTAAACCTCCGCACCCTAACCTGATCGGGATCGGGCGAGCATCGGCTTCGTCAGCCTGAAGCTCGGTAGTCGGGGAGGGGGGAAGCTCAAAAGCGGAAGAACTCCGATCAGGTCTGTCCGAAGGCGGAGTCTCATCCGAAGAGCTCCTTCCCCGCCCACTCCCCGCTCAACGACCGCGACGACCACGACCGCCCCCCCTCCCTTTAGTCGGCCCCGCACGGGGGTGCATCATTACAGGGACCCCCGGCAAAACGGGATCTGAACACATCGAAAACTCAACCGCCCGCTAGAGAACACCCCTGGGAACACGGCCCTGTCTGATGGGACTCTGGCGGCGCTCTGAATTGGCTAGCGTCGAAGGGGGAGGCGCAACTAAACGGCGTGAGGCGACAGCCCTTGTAGATACAGAAGTCGCAGTTCTCGCAGAAACACACGGTGGCACCCCCAGCCCATCACCCACAACGGCTGTGCACTGAGGACTCCCCGCAGCAACCGTATAATCCCAAAGAGTGCAACCGTCCTGACATGCCTCACTCAACGCGTTATCTACGACGACACCCACCGTTCCGTTTGTCCCCTCGGTGCTGGGCCAGGGGTCTGCTCCATCTTCTCCACGTCCCGAAGACACTCTTGCAGTATCTGCCAGGGTGCCCTGGTGGCTGGTAGGTCCGGCGCGCTCAGGTTGATCGTGAGCGCCCCCTTGCGGTTCACTGTGATGTCCTCGTCCTCCCCCACTTTCGTTGCTCTCGCCCTCTTGCACCAGCAGGCCAAGCATTTGGGGTGCCTGCCTCTCCACCACCTCCGCCCAGAACGAAGAAAGGGCTGTGTGACCCTGCTCGTTCGGGCGGCTGCCGCCCTGCGCGGCCTTGCCTATCGCGCGCCGGATGATGTGCACGAAGAGAGCGACGTGTGGGGCCCCTCGCGGCTACCAGTCTAGATTGGCCCCTCCCTCTTGATGCTCTGTCATCTCTTTGCTGGTGTCGTCGTAGCTCTTGTTGGCTTCGATGCAGTCGTCGCCGAGGCCGTCCTTCCGCTCCACGAAAAAACTGCTATAGACATTCGACCCCAGCATCATCGTGCGCCTCTCCCGGCCCGCCACGAATCGAGCCACTGCCTGCTTCATCTGCTCCACGTCGCCCGTCTTGGTGCGCTTCCGCGTTGGCTGATCTCCCTCCGACCCTTGGGCGCCACGCTTCGCTCCCGCCACCCACTCTGGCAACGCATGCGCCGAGGTGACTTCTGAGGTCGGGTGGGGTCGAGCCGCGCGAGCTCGAACGGGTTTGACCGACAGTGGCAAGTGCAACAGAAGGTGGGGCCGCAAAACCTCATAATTGGCCCCACGAATTCACGAACAGGGCACTTCGTACTGGTAGGGTCCACAAACGACACATTCGAGACCGCACCCCGTGGATCACACATTGGCCTCTAAGAAGAGTGCTCTGGAGATGTCTGCTGGCCGCGGCCTGAGTTGCGCATGCCCTACGACGCGCAATGCAGGCATTGGATGGTGTAAGTACACGCGCCGCATTAAAGGCACGGCGTCTGTGCCGAAGGCGCGCGGCAAGTGCCCCCCTCGTCTCGAACGCAGCCCCGCACTCCGCCCCCTCCGTGATGAACGTGCATGCACGGGCATCTCGTTCAGCATGTCCCCCTCCCCCTCCACCTCGACCTCCTCCTCGAGTCCTGGCGGGGCGATCTGGCAGGCGTAGTGCGACGATCGATATTCCGCGAAATCCAGGGCGAAAAACTCTCTGACCATCTTCTCCTCGTCCTCCGTGCCCATATATTCCCAGGAGGGGTGAACCAGGGCAAGCAGCAGGTCCTCATGGCCCAGCATTGCAGCAGCAGCAGCGCGAAGGCCCGACCGCATCTGGTGCGCCCTTGGGGAAGCCTGTGGAGTCAGTCCGCACTCGAGCGAGCAGGGTTCACGATCCTCCGATCCGGAGTCCAAGACCGAGAACAACACAGCCCAGATCTGCTCGTTGCGCCGCGGGCGACGGGCCCAAGCCCGTCACCAGGCCAGACGGCGAGCGCGAAGCTCGACTGCGCGCGGAGCCAAGCGCCAAAAAAGCAAGGGCTTGCAAATTCGACAACCCCTGCTGGCGCCGCTCGCCCATCCAGGACGACTGTCCGCACATTGCAACGCGGCCCAAAGAGGCAATGTGACCATCCACTGGTGCATATTGGTGCTGGCTTAGGCAGCAGCATTCCAATGCCGAGAGCATCGTGTTCTGCGCAAGAAAGAAACAGCGTGCGCTTTCATCGCCTCAGTATTCGCAACGACCACACGCCGCCCAACCCATAGAAAGCCGAGCTCGTTGCAGAAATCCGCATATCCAGTTCATGGCTCGTCGTCTGCATCGGTGACGCAAAGGGCCCCAAGTATCTGGCGACGCCCGAGACCTGTCCAGCGACTCGCCCTGGACATCCAAGCCGCTGCTTGCACGCTGCTGCCTCCGCGCCGCTGAAGAAAGAACTCGCAACTTGCTCGTCCCCATTCTGTTTCACCCCAACCATCGCAAGGGCAGCGTCCCACACGTAATCTGCCTTCTGCAACTCCGCCTGCACCTCAAACGTGTCGCAAACGACTGCAAAGAGCAAGGTGCTGCGCAAGTCATCAGCATAAAAACAATGAGAGAGATCCGCCTCATCATCGCCAGGGGGCGCACCTCGAAGTAAAGGCGCCCCCGATCGCATCTGCATCGCTGCCGACCAGTACTGCGCAGGCCGCTGGAGGGAGTCGAGGAAGGCGTTGGCGATGAACGGATCGCCCATCCTGCCCCCCTCTTCCAGCTTCATGTAGAATGTACCTTCGTCGCCTCGCATCTCGATGACTCCGTCGCGGTAGTGGCTCTGACACAACTCCCAGTCCTCATGTTTGGCGCAGTTCTCGACAGTCATGTCGAAGGCCGCCCGGGAGACACTGCCGCGAAAAATTGAAAGGCCCTTCGTCGCGCCGGCGAAACTGACTTTGGACTGCCGCAGCCGCCAAGAAAGAGCTTGGGTGACCGGGGTAGCGCCCCCCCGCCTCTTGTGTCTCGCGAATGCATATGCTCGCGCCGGCGCCCTGACATCGAGCCCCTCGGCGAAAAAGCCCTTGCTCACCGAAGGAAAAGTGTGGGTCGCCCGCTTGCCTAGCGCCCCCTTCCTGGGGTTGCCTTTAGCGAGGCCATGGCCCATGCTCCGAGACCAATGCAGGGGGGCCATGCTCGCGCGGCGCATGTTGGCCAGCCCCGGTAGTATTATTTCTCTGAATAGATCCATCAGAACCTCGCCAGTCTCGCAGCCCAGCCCTCGATGTTCAGCGCTTGTGGCCTTGTCCGAAGAGAAACGCAAATCCCACCGCTCAACAGGAGTCGCGCCCACTGGCGCCGCCCTTCCTTTAGTCGTCTTGCGGGGGTACGGGATCAGCTCAGCATATCGGGTCGGGAAGGGGGGGGGGGGATAGCAAAGGGGGGGGGAGGGGGGAATCAGCTCACGTAGCTGCTTTTCCCAGCGCCTCCTGGCGCCAGATGCTGCTGTGCATCGAGGAATGGGCCCATCGGTGAGGCCGAATCCAGCTGCATGCAACAAATTTCGTTGCCACCCCTCTCCCAATCCCCCCCCTTCCGTCTAGCCAGGGCGTAGTCTTCGGCGGCCTTGTACGTGCGCTCGCTCATCTCCCAGGCAGGGAAGTCAGGAGGTGGGAGGTAATCTCGCTGTCTTCGCCATTCCTCCCACTCAAATTCGCGTGGCGGCATTCCGCCGCGGCCTCCTTCAAGTTGCCTCGCCGCCAACCAGTCGGCCTTGCTGAGCGCGGTGATCCCGAGCCTGCGGCCATCGCGATGACGAGCCCCGAAACGGCAGCGCGCTGCTTGTCGTGATGAGCGAGCCGCCGCCTGCACGCGTCGTCCACGCTAGGCCTCTCGAATATGATCCAGAAGAAGTTCACGTGTGGCCAGCGTGGACCTCTTCCTCTGCCTCTGTAGCTGCTTGCTAAGCTCCTTCAGCTGAGCCTTTATCCCCTCCAGGTTGGTGATCGTCATCTCGCCTCGCCCTCGTGCCCGGCGCAATTCAGCGCGTTGTTCAAGCGGCCGGCGTCGTTCAGCACAATATGATTTAATTGGTGCCTGTGGTGGTTGTGAAAAAAGGCGCCCCCAGTAGTTGTCACGATCTTCTCCATGGCCTCCCAGAATTCATTGGGGGCGTTGCGGTTGGCCAGGGCAAGGAGCTGCTCCTCATTATCCGCCAACTGCGTTAAAACCGCCCTCAGGATGTCGTGCTTCTTCTGGCCTCTGAGAATGGCGGCCATCATCGCATCAATCTTGAGGCGAGGCTGAGGAGCTGGGGGGGCTCGCCCGAATCTTCCTCGCAGCCCAGCTCCAGCAGCACTGGGATGTGATCCCGAGGTGGGATGCCTCGAACAGGCTGAAGTGCGTCTCCCAAGTCCCAAACGATGTGGCATCTGCGGAGCATCTCAAGCCATCCCACAGGCAAGAACCAGTAGTCAATCATGCTACCGCGCGCAGGAGCCGTGGACGACCAGTATGTGTGGGCGTACGTGCTGTGCGAAGTCGCAGGGGTGAACCTCTGCTCTTCCAGAAGACGCCTGGCCGACCGCCCTACTCCCAGTTTTCGGCGTTCGCGAGAATGGCTCGGCCCTAAAGTAGCACAGTCAATATTTTGCCACTCTCCATCCTTGACCCGTGCCCCCAGCCCATCGTTCAGATCAAAGGCAACGTGCGGCGCGACAGCGCTTGAAGAACCGATCTCCACCATGCCGCGAGGGCCTTTACCGTCTCGTGGTAGACCCCATTATCCTCATGCGTCCGCGGCTGCGGTATAGAAAGTAGAGCGCACCACGCGCGATGTCGATGGCCCCCATCTGAACGCGAACCGCTAGACCTCGCCCTGCCGATTGTGGTGGAGAAGCCCAGGTCTGTCGTAGATGTTTGTCCGTGTAGCCCGTTCCAAGAACCACCTCACATCCAATGGCCTTCGTAGTGAGGGCACCTGTCTGGTGCATAGCCTCCAAAATGGCGCGGCCAGCCACCCGACTCCGAAGCGCGCATTCCGCCTTGCGACAGACTGCCCGTGCACCGCACAACGCCACCGCGTCGTAGGTCCTCGCGCGATGAAGAATCCCCTGCAAGCGAAAACCGCTCGCCCACATTGGGTCATACCCGATCACACGCAGTGCAAAGCCTGCTGCTGGCGCCATCCGCTGCGAGCGGCATGCGCGCCGAGGTCGTCGCAGAAGGCAGCGGGCTGTGCGGCGTGGCGGCGTGGAGAACCCCCCTCCTGACAAACTCTCGATCACGGGGGGCGTAGTGGAATCGATGGCGAGGGCGATTGCAAGGTCGACCGTGATACCGAGAGTGAAATCGATTCAATGAGATCGATAGTGATATCGATCGCGAGATCACTCATGCGATCTCTAGTGAGATCGCCTGTGAGATCGATCGTGAAATCGATTGTGGGATCGATGGTGAGATCGATAGAAAACTGGGTAATCGGATCGATGGAGAGCCGCTCGATAAGAAGATCGACAAGGAGCCCGGGGACCCGGGAACCTCGCCGCCCTCCGAAATCGGGCCGGAAAACGGAATCGGGATCCTGGGGGCCCAGGACCGGGAACCCAGAACCAGGGACCCGAAAACGCAGCCAGCGACCAACATCGGCGGGGCACTTTCGCTAGATCCTTCAACATCCGCGAGGGCCCCTTCAGTGCAAGCACTGATCGGGAATTATTCGCGCCAACCGCGAGCTGGTCGAATGTTTTCGTTCGTTGAACGC
The DNA here is from genome assembly GCA_963575745.1 of Prorocentrum cordatum. Taxonomy (NCBI): domain Eukaryota; class Dinophyceae; order Prorocentrales; family Prorocentraceae; genus Prorocentrum; species Prorocentrum cordatum. The sequence continues at coordinate 125,824 of CAUYUJ010016098.1, read as the reverse complement.
ACGCCTCGATGTTCCAGCTACGCCGCGTCGGAAGCGCGCGCAGCGAGAGTGAAGCTGGCAGTGGTTGATTGTCGCAAGACCCAAAGAAAGGGTTCGGGCGCGGGCGCGCCATTGCACGCTGGAAGTGCCGGGCGACGCCAGCCCTGCGTCGATGTAGCGCGCGATTGCGGCCGACTTCACAGGGGCGCTGATTTTGCCCATCGAGCTTGCAAGGCGGCCGCGTCGCCGCTTGCCGAGTCGCTTGGCCCCCCAGCTTGCCCGCTGGACCAGATCCGCACGTTGCAAGAATCTGCGGACTATGGCGGCTGAACATACACAGACCTATAGAGAGCATGGCGGACAGACCCAGAGAACAACCCAAGGCTTCAGGACCGCGAAGCAACACTCAGGATGACAAACCAGTCCCGGGGAAAGGACCGGGACATGAGAGGACCCGTGCTCTAACAAACACCATGCCATCGGATCCTTGGCCCCTTCCCGGGCCTTATGGGGTCCTGCCAAGCCCTGGTTGAGACCCGCGCGGCGCCTTCCAAAGCTCTTGCGTCGCCATTTTGCGCCGCGGCGTGGGGGCCCGACACTCTGGGCCTTTTCCCCCGGGCCGACCGGCCTTCCACCCTGAGCAATTCTTCGACGGCCCAGGGGGGCAGGCAAGGCCCGCCCGGGGGCCGGAAGAAAAAGAAATAACAATCGCAGTAGATTTGTTCACGATGCGAGGCGGGGCCTCGCGGGGGCTCCTCGGATCTCCTCGGGCCCCCCCCTGGCTCGGGCGCGCCGAAGATGAAGGGGCAAGAAAGGGGGGGGGCGCGCCATGGCCTCGCGCGCGCGGGCGGCGGAGGGTCAGGGAGCGCGCTCGAAAGAAAGAGCGGGCGCCCAAACGTCGGAGGGAGACGTCGCGGCCCTGACCAGAAGAGCCAAAATGGCGGTCATCGAGCCTATGCGTTCGGAGGCCCGAAGCAACATCAATCATCAATGAACCAGAAAGTCGTCTCGAACTGGCACGTGCGTCGGATCGGCCTGCGTCGGCGCGGAGTCAGAATCGAGACGGATCGGCTGCGCTAGGGGGCGCAGCAGCGCGAGGCAACAATCGGGCCGCATCGCCTCGTCCGAAATCGTCGCAAACCTTCGAAATTAAATTATTTTGCCTGTTTCTTTTCTTCGATCGTAAGAAAGAAGAAGGAAGCGACGGGATGGGGGGGGGAGAGGGCCGCTTTAGGAGCCCGAGGGATCTCGCCGCTCGTTCTGCGAGGTCAGCGGCCGCCAAGTCGAACTCCCGACCGTGTAAGGGCGCGTAGTGCTCACAGCCCTGCGCATAAAGGGATTATTGCAGGCGCTGCGAAGAAATGGCCACGCCAGCAGCGCTCTGCCCAAAAGGAGAGGGCAAACGCGGCCTGGCGCGCAAGCGGAACGCGGCAGCAGGATTTGCCGGCTGCTTGCAGGATTCACATTGAGCACCGAAGGCTATTTTCGAAGCGGAATGGCGCCAGTTACGTTCGTCGCCAACGCAGTTTTGCACGGCGGCTTCGGAAGCGAAGCGCGGGGCGACTTTCTCGCATAAAAATTTCGCTCGCTCGCGCCCAGGCCTCCCCGCGCTCTTCGCGCCCCCCCGCCGGCGGGTCGCAGGCGACCGGTCTCGAATGTCGGCGCGCGGAGCACAGCGCCATCGCCAGCTCTGCCAACCTTCCAGAATCAGAGCAGCCGGCGTCGCAAGAAGTGAGATGCGCAGCTGGATTGCCCGGCCTGCCCGAGCACCGTCCTGTTCGATGCCCTCGAGACACGAGAGATGCGACGCAGGCAGCGAACATGAAAACCATCGAGCATTCTTCGTTCCGCCTGGTTTAACTCAGGCGTGTTCATGGAGCGCATAACCTGTCGAAACAACTGATTGGAAGACTTCCAGCCTCCTGGCTTTGGCGATGAACGGATGCTTCCGAGTGCGTTCGAAATCAGAGAACGCGCACCGTGCCATTCCCAATATTCTGGCAGGCTCTCCTCCAAGCCTGCCTATTGTGTGCGACGCGGCCCCTGAATACTTCGCGCAACCCTTCGCCGCGCTGGCGGCGCCTCCGCGGGAGACCAATTCAATGTCGCATTTCGCGCGGCAGCTTGAACGTGCCCCACTGCAGACCCATCCCGGGCATTTTCCAGCGCCCGCCACAATCTCCAGCAGCAATTGCAAAGTATTGGGGCAAGCCCACCAGCAACGCGTCGCCAGAATGCAGCAGTATTGAAATTCCCCCGTCGTCCAAGGCCCCGCGCGCGTCTGCGGGCAACTTGTCCCTGGTCTCTCGGATGGCCACAAGTCTCGCCATTGCGATAAAGGAAAAAAACAGAGGGCAGCCGTGTGAGACCCCAGATTCTCGCGGTCGCGATTGGGGCGCGCGTCGCCCGTCCGCTACGCAAAAAGCACCTGCTCTGGCAGATCTTGCCTAGCACGCGCAGCATGGCCCCTGGGACACCGAAAGCGCGGAGTGCAACGAGCATGGCGCCAACGCGCATTGAGTCGAAAGCCGTGTCCCGATCGAGTGCCACCATTGCTTTTTGTCCCTTCCCTCTCTGCGCGCGTCTCCGCGCTGCGGGCATTGCGTCCGAAAAACCCCGCCCTCGGCGAAATCCAAACTGCGCCTTCGTCAATGTCCCCGCCCGCGCCACTCGCAATTTTTGACTAGTAACTTGCCGCGAACTTGTGGCTGCTGTACAAACGGCTGATCGGTTTGTCTGTAGTTGTCGCATTTGTCGATGGGCCCCGTGTTCTTGTAGATCGCGCTGATGACTGCATGCTGCCAATGGCTTGACACCAACTTCCCCGTCCAGCATATGCGCTCAAGCTCTGTCATCCACTCTAGCCTCCCAGGCGTGCCTCCAAGCGTCTTCCAGTGCTCAGCTAGGGCGTCGTCGGGGCCCGCCGCCTGGCCGCGCTTGAAGTCACGCGCTGCTCCCCCGACTTGTCGCCGCGTGAAGACCGCCGCCGACGCCGGCAGAGATGCGCCGAATGGCTCCACGGCGCAACATCTGCAGGGCGAACATTTCATTGCACTTTTTCTAAATACTCCGCCATGGCACCTGCCTCGTAGCTACCATCCACAAAGTTGCCCTCCAGATCCTGCCAACCGCCGCGCTTTCGGGCACGAGGCCGGCGCGCTCGTCTCGGGGGGCCCAGTCCTATGCAGCAACTTCATCAGTCATCCGCGATGTCTCGTCTTACTTCGCCGATGCACGAACCCGTTCCAGCGCGCCCTGGGCTGCGGGGCGTTTGCCTTCAGCCTCGCCCGGGCTCGCAAGTCGACCAAGTCCAAGGTGTGCTTTGAGATCCATGGCTCCTTGCACGTGCTCCTGCAACAAAGTGGTGCTTGTCTGGCTTGGGCAATGCCGGCTCTCGCGCCCCCCCGCGTGCTTTGCGCGCTAAGCCGCGGGCTCGCACTTGCAAGAGGGGCCCCCGGAAATGCCCGGCCGACGAGTTCGACCGACAGGGGGCGAACGACGCAACGTCGGCGAGCCTCGCGCGGTTCAGCGCCACGTCAGCGATGGAACAGTTGCGAGAGCGGCTGCGCCATGGCCCCCCATCCAATTGACAGCGCCAATCTGAGCAGCATCACAGAAGACGGTACTCAGAGAATGGAACGCGCCATCGGTGATATCGCCCACGCGTCGGGCCCCCGCTTCCACGAGCGCCACTTCCCACGCCAATGCTCGGCGGGAAAATGCGCGGGCAGTCATCCAGTGCCCCCCACGCAGGACTTCACATATCTATATATATATATACCTCGTCTAGGCACTTCCACATGGCGCGCTGATCGCCGGCCCCGCCGACGCTGACCTAGAGCGTTTCATCTGGCGCCCGCCGCGCCCGCCCTCGCGTCGAAATCGCCGACCGAGAACTCTCCGGCACTAGCGCGGCACGCCGTGCACTCAGAGGCAAGCTTCGCGAAGAAAATCAGGCGCTCTGGCATCGGCTTCAAATTGCAAGGCGAATTGGCAGTAAATATTCCAAGCGCGCCCTGGCTCGCTATCATTTTGAGGAGGCATGTGCGATGGGAGATCTGCTCGTAAAATGCCACGCGATGTCGGGCCCGCGGCGCACTTCTGAATCCAAACCCGACAACGATGCGCCTTCCGTATCTTCTCCAGAAAGGGTCAACAAATAACCGTCGATACTGTCCACATCAATTGTTGCGTGTCTGGCTTCCTGCATCCATGGGATATCAATGCCATGTCTCCACGACGTGCGTCAGTTCCGCCGGCTTAGTCTCTGCGGGGCCTCTCGCGCACGACGTGGCCGCGTTGCGTTGCGTTCGCGCCTGGACCTGGCTACCAGACGACTGCGAATCCAGAATCTCATCGCCAATGACGTCCATGGCGATGGCATGCGTTCCAGGTGCCGATGCCGACGCATTACCCCCCCCCAGAATCCTGCCCCCAGAAAGCTGGTCGCTGGGATAATGCGGGGGCCCGCGCCCTTGCCCGGGCCATGCGCGTCGCCCGCAGAAAAAATGTCGATGTGAAATGCTCTGCGCGTAGAAGCGTTCTCAACCGCGGCCTTCATCACGGCGGGGCGCTGAAAAAGAAAAATCAGAAGGAGGGCGACGTTGAAGTCGGAAACCACGGCATCGAACAGAGAAGACCTGACCACGAGAGCGAGCGTGAGATCGCGCATCCATGATGGTACATTTGCCCAGACTCGGATACGAGTCTTAAGATAGAAACGGAATCTAACAGAATACCTGCATGCAAGGCAACATCGCCGGCTGTGGCGTTGGCCATGAGATTGACTTGCGAAGGGGTAGTGGCTGCTCATGCTGGCCGCCTATCCTCAAATATTGCTTCGCTCCAGGATTATGGAAGCCTTCCTGGCCTGGAAATTGCGGACGCCCAAAGAAAAGGCCTGTGCCGAAGTAGCTGGGCGGGTCGGTATCCCTGGAAGCGCCAAGTAAGAACGCAATGTAGAAGAAGGCAGGGATGGGGGTAGCAGGAGACGAATGAAATAAGTATCATATATGAATATGAACGTTTTGCTGCGGACTGGCGTCGTTGCCCATGCAGGCCGCGGAAAATTCGCCTGACCCCGCAGGTCTAAGCATGATGGTATCTTGGCCATGGCACGCCCTAGACCACTGGACTCAAGAGAACTAGAACGACTCGTTAGAAACAAATGGAACTTCGCCCCAAAAATTCGAAATGCTAGGAATAAAATTGGGCGGATCAGATCGAGGACGTCCTCCTCCAGCGGCTCCGGTATCAAATCGGACGCCCCCCGATTCTTACTGTGTTCCCTCTGCTTCCCCATCGCCGTCGCCACTGCAGTATTCCTGTCCAGCATGGTAGCAAACTCTGCGTGCAAAACTGCGGTCGTGTTGCCTTCTCATTTACAAAGTGTACGGGATGGGGCCGTCTACTTCGGATAGTTGCCCTTTGATCCATGCTGCCGCTGTGCTAAAAATGCCGAGCCCCACAAAGTTCCCAAAAACACCTACCAACGACCGTTTGTCATCAGGCTCATGCTGTGGGCGGCAAGCTGGTAAAACACGCTGCTGCTTGAGCAGTTGAAGATCCCACTCAAGCTCTTGCAGTTTATTGTGCGTTGCCCTGTCTGTACTTGATGCTGTCCTTGCAGAAATGGCACCAACAATTGGCGGTTGTGCCGTGCTAAACGAATCCAATGAACCAATTATTTTGGTCAAGCCGTCAAACTCGTCGTTCAGAAGGTTGATGGCCGTCTGGAGACCATGATGATGGCCTAAATATCTTTCCGGATCGGGTCAAACTGCTCGTTCAAAGCTTTCCGGAAAATATTCGTACGACGTGCTTGGAGGGTGTTGCTCGTCATGATGGAGCCGGTCACCTCGCCAGCTCCCACAAGACGTTGCTGGAACCGGTCTTGTAAAACTCGAGGTCCTGGTTCGTCAACTTTAACGGTGGACTTCCCAAGCGTCGCATTTGATGTGATGATTTGAACATGCCTTTCACTGGAGTCTCCATTTTGTGCTGCTCAGCCGGCATCTTCACGTGTGCAGCCGAAGACACGGGCACCCAGACAAAACTCGAAGCCCTGCATAGTAGTAGGAGCATGGGAATGTAAGGAACCACGCTCTACTAATATGGCCTTGAGCCACGCCTGAGCCACACTTAAGAAGGGAGGGAGGGAGAAATGGACACCAGCAGCGGCCACAGCAGATGGCATCCTCGAAATGTTCCACGTTGCGCTCTCCTGCAAGTCCATCCCGCTTGGCCACTCTGAGGAAGACGGCGCTCCTTTAGATGAGAAAGACGCCGCCGCTCCTTTAGAGCAATCTTGAAACTCGCCGAGAGCGCCCCCATCCTGAGCGCTTGCAGGGCTCCTCCCTGCAGCAGCGCCTGCTGTGGGAACATACCATCGCATATTTTTATCTTGGACCTTTTCATGCTCCGCGCACTCCAAGAACGGGTCACGAGGACTCCAAGAGACCATGCCTCGACGTCCTCCACGACTGCATAGAGGGCCTCGACGGCATCCACCGTTAAATGGGGGGCAACCAGAGCTACGAGGGGAGTGAGATTATACTATCCGTCCCCCCTCTGGGAGCAAGAGAGCGCTACACATGCACCACTCAGCTACACGAAAGAGTGACACGAAGAAAGAGTGAGCTTTGGTGCGCAACTTTCGGGGGTGCGCGCGGAGACCAGACCCAGCCGCGCAAGCCGCTGCCATCGCAACGCATTCAACGATCGGAGAATCCCAGTGGGCCCACATTAAAAAACACTCTGGCGAAGGGTCACTCTCACGTATGGCCGAACCAAGAGTCCGGAATCAATGTCCTCGTCGCGGTGGTGTGATGCCGCTGTTCTTCGAGGACCTGCCCGAGGCACTACCGCTCGGGAGGGTGCCGCGCGCCTCCTCGGGCGGGGCGGGGCTGATTGCGGTGCTGGTGCCGCTTCTCCCTCCTCCGGCGGAGGGAGCCGCGGGGGGATATCTTTTGGGAACCCCCAAACCAGGTGGTGAGATACAAGGTGGCGACCTAGAATCCCAAAAAAGGTCACCGCTGGGTTTGGGGACGCGGGGTCACCACCGGGTTTTGCGACTCCTGGACCTACCAGTGTTCGGGACATCCTCGGAAAACCGCACGAGTCCCCAAACCGGGTGGTGACACCAAATCGCCCGAGACTCACCGCCAGGTGTTGTCACCACCACGTTTGGGGACTACCAATATCTTAACCTAGCATGATCGAGAGGAGCCGGGGGGGGAAGGGAGTGACCCAGGTAGGTGGCGACATCCGAACCCACCCCCACCAACCATCGATTTTCCTGAATCGACAAGGGTCGGCGGGGGCAGGGCTCGGTTCTCGCCGCGTGTTCGACGAACTCCGAGCCTTCCCCCGCCGCCGATCGAGTTGCTCGAATCGTTTATCGGCCAGGGAAGGATTCGGAGGTCGCTGCCGACGGAAGGAGGGGGCTTGCAGGGCAGGAGAGTGGGAGGGAAAGCCGACGGGGAGGGCAAGGGAGGAGGCAGGAACCTCCCAGGATGCATACTTTCTGCCGCTCAGTCCGACCTGCGTGAGCTGCGCGCAGCGGTACCAGCCCGCGGTAGAGACGCTATCGCTGCATGCAGTCATAAGGAGCCCCGGCTGCAACGAGCGCCACGCTGTGCGCAGACGGGCCCTTCGTGGGAGGTTGGCAACACCATGCGGCAGGGAGGCAATGAGAACATGTTGCCAGGGGAACATATACGTGTCAGACTCGAGTTGTTGGGGCTCGAGCTTGCCCGACAGGGCTGTACTACGAAACGTTGTGCTGGATGGGGGAGACGCATGCGAGTGCAGCCACTGGGGCCTTCATTGGAGCTCTCTATGGGGCTACGAAATGCTGTAGCGGGTGGGGGGGAGACGCATGCGAGTGCAGCCGCTGGGGCCTTCGGTGGAGCTCTCTATGGGGCTACGAAATGCTGTAGTGGGTGGGGGGGAGACGCATGCGAGTGCAGCCGCTGGGGCCTTCGGTGGAGCTCCCTCCCTATGGGGCCACGAAGCGCTGTGCTGGGTGGGGGAGACGCATGCGAGTGCAGCGACTGAGGCCTTCATTGGAGCTCCTTATGGGACCCCGGACAGCTGTACCAGGTGGGGGGGACGTGAGCGAGTTCCGCCACTGGGACCTTCGGTGGAGCTCCATACGGGACCACGAAGCGATGTAATGGTTAGGGTAAGCTCGCCACTGAATCCTTCGATTGGGCTCCCTATGGGGCCCCGGAACGCTGTACTGGATAGGGCAAGCGCATGCGAGTTCCGCCACTGGGGCCTTCGGTGGAGCTCCTTATGCGGCCACGAATCGCTGTACTGGGTGGAGGAGACGCATGCGAGTTCCGCCGCTGAGACCTCCAGTGGAGCCCTCTATGGGGCCACGAAACGCTGTGCTGGCTGTGGAAATCGCATGCGAGCTCCGCCACTGGGACCTTCGGTGGGGCTCCCTATGGGGTCACGGAACGCTGCGCTGGGTGGGGGAGGCGCACGCGAATGCAGCCACTGGGACCTTCGGTGGGGCTCCCTATGGGGCCACGACCCGCTGTACTGGGTGGGGAAAACGCATGCGAATTACGCCACTGGGGCCTTCAATGGAGCTCCCTATGGGGCCACGAAACGCTGTACCGGATAGGGAAACCGCATGCGAGTTCCGCCGCTGGGTCCTCCGGTGGGGCTCCCTATGGGGCCACGACCCGCTGTACTGGGTGGAGGAGACGCATGCGAGTTCCGCCGCTGGAACCTCCAGTGGAGCCCTCTATGGGGCCACGAAGCGCTGTGCTGGCTGTGGAATTCGCATGCGAGTTCGGCCACAGGGACCTTCGGTATAGCTCCCTATGGGGCCACGACCCGCTGTACTGGGCGGGGGAGGCGCATGCGAGCTCCGCCACCCGGCCCTTCGGTGGGGCTCCCTATGGGGCCACGAACCGCTGTACTGGGTGGGGGAAGCGCAGGCGAGTGCAGCCACTGGGACCTTCGGTGGAGCTCTCTGTGGCGCCACGAACCCCTGTACTGGGTGGGCGATGATGATGGCGACGACGATGACGATGACGATGACGGCGACGACGATACCGACGATGATGACGATGACGATAACGAAGACGATGACGATGATGATGATGACGATGATGATGATGATGACGATGATGTCGATGATGTCGATGATGACGATGATGAAGGGGATGGATATGACGATGATGATGATGATGATGATGATGATGATGATGATGATGATGATGATAAGGATGATGATGATGCTGATGCTGTTAATGATGGCGAAGATGATGAATGCTGTGATGATGATGGCGGTGATAATGATGATGATGATGATGATGATAATGATGATGATGATGATGATGATGACCATGACGATGGTGATGATGATGCTGTTGAAGTTGATAATGATAATGATGTTGATTATGATTATGATTATGATGATGATGATGATGATGATGCTGATGCTGATGATGATGATGATGATGATGATGATGATGATGATGATGATGCTGATGCTGAAGCTGAAGCTGAAGCTGAAGCTGATGGCGATTATGACGACGCCGACAGGGGCAGGGGCAAGGAGGGGGAGGAGGGAGGAGCGGGAGGAGGAGGAGGATGAGGAGGAGGAGGAGGAGGAGGCGGGCAGGGGGGAGGGACGCGGGGCGCTGTCTCTTTAAAACGAGGACCTATCGGCGGTGGACAAACCTCCCTTTAGTAAACCTCCCCTTAGTGAAAGCGGCCTGGGACCGAAACCGACGGACCTGGACGCGCAAAAATGACGGCCGCGACGCCCTCTCGCGAACCGAACACGGCCAATTCCTTAATCGACGCGTCAGGGTAGGAGGTCTGTCCACTCCCGAAGCCAACACCTCAGGATGGTTCGGGAAAAATGCAAGACCCTTTTGCAATGTGACGCGAACTCCCGCTGCGGACCTCTCACAAATCCATGCCGGGATCGGCACCGAGCCGCTGCAAGCCCGCGCCCGGGCATGCTCGAGCCGCACGCTGCCCCGAGAGCCTCGGCTACCCCAGTAACCAGCAACTCCCAGAGCAAGGCGGGGAGCCATAGCGGCTTCTAAAACAAGGCGCTCAGAGGAGTCTGGGGGCTGAGAGTCCAATAACACATTGCCTTTTCAGCGAACGGCCTGCAGCGTGGCACTTGAAGCGGCCGGGGCAACCCTCATGTTTAGCCGGTCCGCGCTAATCCGCCGACCCTTGTGGGTTTCCAGGCGTGTGGGATGTTCTCCCACATCTACCTCCCCCAGGGACCCCGAAAATACGTTTGACCCCCCGCCCCCCCTGGCCCGGCACGACCCCCTGGTGAACGCGCGATGGGGGGGGCCAGAGGGCCCCACAACAGCCAAGAAAGCCCCGTGAGGCCCCCAAGACGGTCCAAGAGGGCCGAGAATCGCCGAAAGATCCTGCAAAGACGCCAAGGATGCCTCTAAGACGCCCCAAAATGCATCCAAGAGGCCCCCAAAAACAACAATGTCCCCATTCCCTTGGGAAAACATATTCCCAAACAAATCGACCCCTGAGTTCTCATAACGTGCAATATGGGCCGAAACGGTCCCCAAAAGAGTTCCAAAACGGCCCACAAGGGTCCCAACACGACAAACATAAACAGCAACAACAATACAGCCCAAGAGAGAAGAGGGCACCAGGACCGCGCCAAGACAAAACTCAGAGGAGAACTTCCAACGGACATTTCCAGCTATCGGCCCGACGATTTCCCGGATTGGCCCAAGAAACTTCAAAACATCCCCAAGAAGCCCTCAGGAGTCCGAAGAAAACCCCAAAACGCACCCAAGAGCCTACTAAAAGGCTACCAGGCCCAAGAAGCTAACAGGCCCGAAAGGCCTCCAACGAGACCTCATCAAACATCCGAGCAGTCGCGTACCTTCAAGCCAGGCACTGTGGCGAAATGGACCGAGGGCCATTCGATAATCAAGCGCGCACGGCGAACATTGCGAATGTCAGCCCCGAAGATACAAAGATCCCAAGAAGCATCCCTCAGGATTCCGACGCTTCTCCCTTTAGTCACCCGACAGCGCTCCGAAGAGACCGACGAGGCATCTCTGAGACTCTGACCAAAAACAGGGGTCCTGCAGAAGGTCGCCAGATCCAGTGTGCAAACATGCGTTTCTGGTGTGCCGGCAACGTCCCAAACGGCCCCTGGAAACCCTGGGCAGGGCCCCAAGACAAAATCCTGACTCGTCCGCCTCCTCCCCCTCCTCCTCCTCCTCTTCCTCCACCTTGTCCAATTCCTCCCTCTCTCCCTCCTCCCCCTCCTTCCGCTTCTGCACGTCCTCCTTCTCAGCTTTCTCCTCCTCATCGGCTTCGCTCTGCCTCGTTCTTCCTTTTCTGGCCCTACTTCCACGGACCACGATACGGGCGCCCGAATGGCATCATTTGCGCGCCTTGCACTCCAAGATGCCCTTATACTCCCTCGTCAGGTGTTCCGTCTCCTGCGCGCTCCTGATGCGGCCCTGCCATGGGAACTTATGCATGCGCGCAACTACTCCGTCTCCTACAGCTACCCTGGCAGGCGGCAGAAGACGCGCGAGAGACATGCCCACGAGGAGCCCTTGTCGTGGGTAATCTCTTTGAGCTTCGTCATAGGATGGGAGCGCCGACTGAAGGCGCGAGCAATTCTTGCGCGGCAGGCCAACGTGCGCGCCCGGATCGCGGGCGAACGGCGCGCCGCTGCGCGGGGGCGCGCGTCGTCGAGGAGATGCAGGGGCGATCGACAAACGCTGCGGGTCTGTGTGCTGGGGGTGCAAAGTTGAGCGAGGGAAGAAGAAGTTCGTTGCGACGCCGCGCGATGACGCGCGATCTCGGCATTAGAAATGCGTAAAGCCGTTGTGATCGATGCTTGGCAGGACATTCGGTGCCACGCGAGCAGAGCAACTTCCATGGGTCGCAGCAAGAGATCGCTCGTGCCATGGGAAGAAACAGGAGCGGCCGCACACGGCGGATGACAACATAAGGTGGTTGGGGTGCCGCGAGACGGCGCGAGCCAGCTCGCCGGGGCGGCCCCCCGCCGGCAACGGGCATGCCCGTGGGGCTCGTGGATAATTCGGATTGGTCGACGAGGCGGCTTCTGCGGGGTCGCGCAGCGACGATTATGGATGGGCGTTGCGCGAGGACGAGGTCGCGTAAGACGAAGAGGGGGACGTCCTTCTGCATTGCCCAAAGTGGTTGTTGTAGAGTTCCACACGAGAAAATAACGCCTGCAAGGCTGGGGGCCGGGGCTGCTTCCTATCCCCCCATCGAAGAGGCGCCAGTGGCTCTTGGGCGAGTGCCCGAGGCATCCAGCGTTGGGCGCGAAGCGCGCAGCTCATCATCGCGCCGTCGTTGGCAGTCGCAGCGCGCGCCGCGCAGGGGCGAACGGCGGGCGCAGTCGTAGCGGATCTCGAAAGAGGGCGCGGCGCAAGTTGGGTTTCAAGTTGCGTCGCCAATGCGCGGGTGCGTCTGCGAGAAAACCCATGGACCTTCCGGCCTTTGGATAGGAAGGCCCATACTACCGGCGAGATGGCTGGCGCGAGAAAGCTGTTGGAGGTTCTCCGAGGGGAGGGCGCGGACTTGGAAGAATGGGGGGGCGAAGCCGATGCCACGAGACGAGCTCGGGCGATGCACGCGGAGGCTAGCAGAGGAGGCGCTCACGAAATGTGAGCTTCAGAGGAAAGAGAGGCTGGGCTTCTGCAAGGACTGCACGGCAAAGATGAAGAACCCGAGCCTGAAATTTCGCGCGACACGCGACGAACGCGAGGGGCGCAGGGGCGTCGCCCAAGACCCCCAAAAGGCCCCAAGATGGCCCCAAGGGGGCCCAACAAGGCCCCAAGAACGCCCAAGACGGCCCCAAGAGGACCCTCAAGAGCGCCTCCAGAAGTCCAAATCTTTGACCTTCCGAGGGTTTTTGAAGATTTCAGCGTTCCCGCCTATTTCGACTCTTAGACGGCCGAAACAACCTCCGAACGGCCCCCAAACGACCCAAGACGCCCTCAAGAGAGCTGCAAAACGGCCCAAAAGGGCCCCCAGACAGCCCAAAGAGGCCGCCGAGATTGCCCAAGAGGCCCCCAAGACGGCCCAAGAGTACCCCAAGACAGTCTCCGAAGAGACCAGACAGCGCAATAGCGCCCCCAAGACGCCCACACTGGGCTCCGAGGTCCCCAAGAGGCCTCCCAGAGGCCCCCAAGAGGCCTCCCAGACGCCCCCGCGAGGACCCAAGAAGCTCCAAAAAGGCCTCCACGGGGCCCCCAAGAACTTCCCAGAGTCCCGACAACGACTGGACTGTACGTGCTCCGGACGTGCACCCCGCGAAGCGAGAGGAATCCACGTCCAGAGGTGATGACATGTTGCTGAAGGCTGGTCCGCGGATGCTGTAATGCAACGTTCCGGCGAACTCTTTAATGCAACGTATCCTATGCTTCCAATGATTGAATGACTGCACAATTGCTATGTATGGCACTGTATTGCAATTCTACGTTTCCCCTACAGTCGGACTCGAGTGGAGAGGACACGCGACAAGACACAAGACTCTTCCGAGGGCCACGTTGCCGCAGAAATGCAAGAGGCATGAGTCGCAAAACGCAGGACACAAAGGTACTCTTGATCTGGCAGTGTCGACCTACTAATCCGGGCCGCCTGTAACCCCCTTAACCGCTGCGCCACATCTGTCGACCCACCCCACTCCCGTAGCCCAAAAACCCATGGGGAATCAATGATGTGGGCCTGTGGGTCCAACAGGGCCTCAAGACGGCTCCAGATGGCCCAACGACGGCCCAAGACGGCCCCAAGATGGCGCCAAGAGGGCCCCAGAAAAACATCCCAGGGGGCTCAAGAAGCCCCCAAGACGCCACAAGAGGGCCCCAAGAGGACCCTCAAGAGCGCATCCAAATGCCCAAATCGTTGATTTCCCAAACGGTGTTCAAGGTTTTTTTTGAAAACGTTCTCGCCTATTTCGACTCTCAGAGGCCCAGGACGGCCGAAGCAGCCTCCAAAATCACCCAAAATGGCCCCAAGACGGCCCAAAGAGGCCCCAAACACGCCCCGAGAGGCCCCCAAGACGGCCCAAGATGACCCGAAGGGAGTCCCAACGCGGCCTCTACATGCCACCAAAACTGCCTCCGAAGGGACTGGACAGCGCAAGAAATCGCCGCAGGACGGTCCAAGACCCCAAGAGACCCCCAGGAGCCCCCCAGGAGGGGCCCAGGAGGCCTCCACGACTGGATTGTACATGCTCCGAACTACTCCGAACAGCCCGAAGGGGCCCCCAAGAGGCCCCAGAGGCGCCAGGTGACTTCCACGATGCGTGCAGCACGCACTCTGGACGACGCCGAGACGGCCGAACGGCATGGGAAACCCACGCGGCGGCAGACGAGCAGGTCAAACCATCTCACACCGACACATTGCGCCTGCTGTATTATTTCTTGCGGCCGCTCTGGTACGGACTAGTCTTCCAGCAGGCAGGACACACCAAGCCTGCGATGCCGCGGTTGGACGATGCCACTGCTTTTCGGGGAATCTCGGCCTCCGAGAGGCCCCCAAGAGTCAGGCCCAAAAGGCTCCCCAGAGGCCGCGCAACGACTGGGCTGTACGTGCTCCGGACATGCACCCCGCGAAGCGAGAGGGATCTTAGTCAGCGCTGGCCTGGGTCAACCAAGGCAATGCCGCGAGCTCCAGCATGCCGCATCGTGGCTCCCAAACCTAGGCCAGTGGAGGACAAAGGGGAGGGGTCGGCCCAACGCGGCCCCATACCAGGCTCAGCCCAAGGAGATTGGCTGACCCCTGGTCGCGCTGGCCCCCGTCGCGCGCGGCCCGAGCTGAATCAGGTCGATGGAGCATGCTGGCCAATGACAGCAGCGCCTGTCCCATGCAAGCGGATCCCGGGCTCATGGCGCCATCATGGAGTACCTATCCCAGCCAGCGAATCTTCAGGATAGAGCGGAGGAAGGGGCAGGGAGGAGTGCAAGACGAAGAGGGAATTTGTACCCAATCGACGCGTGTGAGGAGTTCTGGGGTTGTCGTCCACGGGTGGTCCTTGGAGACGCGTCCCCATTCGAAACTCTCCCTCCCTCTGTGTCCACCTGGGGCTCTCCAAGCTCGCCAACCCGAAGTGAATCGATCCAGGTCGTAATCCAGTCGAAGGGAAGCTCCTTCCCTCTGATTCCTTCCCTGTCGGCCGGGGGGGGGGCGGGGGGCGGTTTGGAGGCGGGGGGGCCTCGGGGGATGTTCCTCTTCGCCCCGCCCCCTTCCTGGAGTGAGTCGGGCGATCTTGGGGCCAATCCCACCAGCCCTCTGGGCGTCGGTGGTTTAACGAGTTTCCTCTTCCACCCCTCCCTCTTCCCCTTCGGGGAGGGGTTTACCCCTCCCCCTACCCCCTCCCCACTGACCTGGACAGGGGGTTCCGCGGCGCGTTGGAGCGCCCAAGATGGCCCAAGACGGCTCCAAGAGGGCCTCAGGGAGCCCAAGATACCCTCCAAGATGGCTCAAGATAGCGCAAGATGCCTCAAGATGGTCCCCATGATGTTCCAAGACGTTCCAAGAACTCTCCAAGACGGTTCCAAGTGCCCACAAGAGCATCATTAGGATGCATCCAAGAGGCCAAAATGCTTCAAAACCCTAGGAAAATCAATGTTTTTGGTGTTCTCACTTTTTCGCTTGCGATGCACATCCGAGGCGTCAAGATGGCTCCAAGATGGCTCAAGATAGCTCCAAGAAGGGCCCAAGAAAGCCCCATGACGGCGCCAAGAGCGCCGAAGAGCGCTCCAAGAGCGGTCCCAGAGCGGTACAGGAGACGAGTTTTGGAGTTCCTGGGGGGGGGCTCTAATTAAGGAACCCCACTTCCTTGGCCGATGTCCTCCAAAAGGCCGCAGGATGGCCCCAAGATGGCCCCAAGAGGCCCCCCAAGAGGCCCCCAGGAGGCCCCCAAGAGACCCCCAAGAGGCCCCAAGAGACCCCCCAGAGGCACCCAAGGGGCAAAGATGGCCCCAAGAAGCGCCCAGGAGGCCCCCAAAGGCCCCAAGATGGCCCCAAGAGGCCCCAAGAGGCCCCCAGGAGGCCCCAAAGAGGATCCCGAACGGCCCACAGAGGCCCCCCCGAGGCACCCAAGACGCCGAAAAGCCCCTCAGGACGACCCTCTACTCGCCTGGGCGTCGTTTCTGGACGGGCTGGTGGGGATACCCTAAGCGTCTAGAATTTAACTAATCTCTGGGCCACCCAAAGCGGAGATTTGAGATGGCGACGACTACGTACTGGCAGAAACCATCGTATCATTGCAACTGGGGGCAACTGCGCGGCATTGCGACGAGCAGCTGAGATCAACAGCACATCACTCTGGCTGAATATTGCGGCGCGCCGCTCCCCCAAACCGAACTCAACGAATGCCTGCCAGAAGCGTGAAGGCGGGCCCAAAATGGCCAAGGCCGTGGGGTTCATCCCACTCTCAACCTTGAAACGCCATGTGTCCAACCACTCAGACTAACCATTTACCGACCGTCAATGCGCTCTCGCAACATGCGAGCTGCGTGAACAATCGGCACCTTTGAACATGTGTCGACTCATACGCACACGGGCTATACAACAACACTATGCAAATCCTTGGATCAATGAGATGCACTCGTTCAACCATATGCGCGCAGGGAAGCAGGAGAAACCGGAACAGCAGGATAACGAGGAGAAGAGAATGGAGAGGGACAAGGAAAAGAGGGAGGAAGAGGACGCGGAATGGGGAGGTTGAAGAGGGGGAGCATGACTAGGGAGGGGTGAAGAGGAGGGGAGAACACGAAGACGGGGCCAGATCAGATCAGACCTAGGTCCAACCGTCTACGCCTCAATAAGAGCTCTGCTACCCTGGGGCCCGCGACAAAGTGAGCACTCACAAGCGTGACTCCGCGGGGATGGGCCAGAAACCCTGGGGCCCGAGGGCCACCAGAGGTCCCCAGACCCCAGCACTCTCTCTCTCTCTCTCTCTCTTTCTCTCTCTTTTTTTTTTTTTCTCTCTCTCTCTCTCTCACTCTCTCTCTCTCTCTCTCTCTCTCTCTCTCTCTCTCCCCCCCCCCGGAGAAATCCATCCCAGGCGTCGTCCCGCCCATAGTGCCACGAGACGCCGCCAGCCCGTTGAGACGTGCCCCGTGCCTCTCCTCCACCAGCTGTGTGGTCTAAGCTATGTTGTGGGTGTGAGCTACGCGGTGCAAAGTGCGCAGTGTGAGCCATGCGGTGCAGGTCATGTGGTGTGCGTATTGGTGTGGGTGGCACACGGTGTGCAAGCTATGCGCTGCAATCTAGATGTCGTGTGGCATGTGTACAAATCTAATGCAGTGCGGGCGCGGCCGCAAGAAACCCTCGCAAGAAACCCAACCCTGAGAACCCGCGCGCGAGGTACACCACAGGGGAACCCGGAGCACCCTGAACGCAGCAGCTCCTTCAACGGATGCGGGAAGCCACCGCGCAGCGCGAGGAGCGAAGAAACTCAGGATACCCTGACGAACAGCGTATGGTGTCTTGATGCGCGCCCCCACTGTATTGGCGTGGGTGGCACACGTTGTGCAAGATATGCGCTGCAATATAGATGTCGTGTGGCATGTGTACAGATCTAGTGTGTCAGCTATGCTGTGTAAGCTGTGTGGTGCGGCGACAGAAGGGAACGGGGCCGTCTGGGCCCGCAGGAACGAGGACGGCCGGACGCCCGGCCAGCCCGGCGCGAGGGTAAGACACCCTCCGTGCAAGCAAACGGCTGGAAAGCAACGGACCGCCAGGACCAGAAGTCAGAGTGCAGACTAGCGATCCATGAATTTGGCGCGCGGTCGCCAAATCCATGGATCGGGGCAGGTGCCCTCCCCAAGATGCGGCCGGTGCCGCCTCGCTCGGCGGCGGAGATCCGCGATTTCCAAAATGGAAACGGGACCCGTCGCTAATCCACGCCCCCTTAATCCATGCTTGCGATCGCCTGATAAGTGCAAGCAATTTCAGGAAAACAACTAACCGCCAGGACCAGAAGCGCCTCCTGGAGTCTGAGGTCGGGGAGGGGGGAACTCGCTGACCCCCTGAGGCTTCCTCGGCGAATGAGATAGTTGCCCCCCCCAAACACATCCCTCCCCCTGGAGCCTGCACCAGAAGAACTTCAAGGCGCGCCACGATTCCAAAAGAAAGCTTCATGAACACCGTGCGCTGCTTTGGGACGGCCCAAGATGGGTCCAAGATGACCCCCGATGTCCTCAACCAGCCCCAGGCTCACACGACGGCCCAAGAGTGCCCAGGACGCACAAGAGGGCGCAAAAAGGCAAACATAATTGATCGTTCTAAGATTTCTCTACCTGCTTGACGCACTCGCCTGTTCTATCTACAGGGTGTCGAAAAGAGCCCAAGAAGCCCCCGATATCGCCCCAAAACAATCCACGAGGGCCTCAAAACGGCCCAGGAGGGCCCCAAAGGCCACCAAGACTGTCCCAGAGACGCCCATGAAGGCTCAAGGAGGAACCCGAGAAAGGGAACGTGAACCGGCTAGAGGATCAATCCCCTCTAAGGTATCCCCCCAAACCCCAAACGTGTCCCCAAGAAGCTCCAAAGAGGCCCCCGAGAGGCCCCCAGAGCCCCCAAGAGGCCACCAAAATGACCCCACAAGGCCACCGTCTCTTCAGCATCTCGGACGTGTGACGCCGAGACGTCTCTGCGACGCCGCCCCCCTGGAAGAGAGACACCCAAAGCTCCCGAGGGCTCGGCGGTGCGGCGCAATTGCCAACGACTACGACGACTACGATCGAAGATCATCGCGACTCCTCGCTCCACGCTGCCCTTTAGTAAACCTCCCCTTAGTGAGAACAACCTAAGACCGAAACCAATGGGCCTGGACCCGCAAAAATGACGGCCGCGACGCCCTCTCGCGAACCGAATACGGCCAATTCCTTAATCGACGCGTCAGGGTAGAAGGTCTGTCAACCTCCTAAACAGAACAACCCCAGACCCCACCTCACTCCCCTCCGGACGGGAGCGACAGGTGGAAGCGAGGGGTACTGGTTTCGTGTCGCTTCGGCGAGACATCCTCGCAATCGGGTTTCGACGCTCCGCGGCCCAGCCCCAGAGAGAGGAGGGGGGGCATGCGTGGGGGTGGAGGCGCGTTGTCTTGCCCAAGGCCTCTCGCTTCTCATCATCGTTCCTCCTCCTCCTCCTGGTCCCGAACGTCCCCAGGCAGGCCCGGGAGGCTGTTCGCTCCATCTGCAGGGCAGGGCCCCTCGGGGGCCCTCCTCGGCGGAAGCGGCTCCACACATCTCCAACGCCTGGACTGCGCCCTCGCGCTGGCAAAAGGGGGACTCGAGAAACCCGATGACCCCAGAGGCGTGTGGGGGGCGAACTGGGACACCTGCCCTCTCTGCTCCTGGGCCCCCCTTCACCGGACAACTCTGAGCGCAAGACCGACCCCACCTGGTCCGACCCCAGCACCGTCCTGGGAGCTCTGTTCTTGGGCCCCCCGCCCACAGTTCCTGACCAGGAACCGACTCTGACCCCCCACCACGTCTGTCGCCACCTGGCCCCAGAAAGCACAGGCAGAAGGCGAGGACGAGGACGAGGACGAGGAACAGGAGGAGCACGAGGACGTCAAACGGCTCGACTCGACGCGTTCCCTTGCCTTCTGCACTTCCGCAGCCTCTGCCGTGGCGACCCGCCCCCCCCCCGACGCAGGGACGGCAAGTGCAGCGCCAAGAAGAGGCCCAAGCCAGAAGATCCACATGTCCTGCGGTCAGGTGTCTGCCAATACGGGTCATGATGAAAACGGTCCAGAGCACTTGCAGGGCGCCGCGTGCAGTTTTCGAGCCCCTCCAAGAAAATAGATTGGGCACCTTGAGCCCTGGTGATGGACCTGGCCCTTATCTTCATCACAATCACTGCCGCGATAGCAAGCAGCACAACCTTGGAGTGCGGCTGCGTGTGTTTGTGTGCGCACCTCCCTCAGGGTTCTTTGCTGATTGTTTTCAGCGTTGCTCTCCCCAGGACCCCAGGACCACCTGTCCTATTCTATCCCCGAATCGTCATCCTTCTATTCAGTGAACACGTCCGACCTGAGGAGGGACACAATCGGGACGATGCTCCACAGCGACTGCTTTTCAAAACTGGCGGCTGTTGCTCGGGCAGGAGACTCATTGTCTCACATGAACGTCCGCGGCGACACCCACAGCGAGTCCTGCTCAAAATGGGCAGAAACTGTTGTCGACTTTCGTCCACGTTCTGTGCATGCCTATGTTGGCCGTGCCAACAAAAGGGGCAGCCCTCTTCTTTTGTGGGCCGCACAGAATCGCAAATCAGAATCACCTCTTTTCGTGCCACTGGTGACCTGGATATCAACCAATGCCCAAGCGCGACACAGGTTGAGGTATGCACATACGCAGTGCTGAACAAACTGGAAACTACGAGACCTGCGTTGCACCCCCGCCAATCCGATCCACCCTCCTGTCCCTTGTCCCGTGGGGTGCGCCCAAGGTCGCTGGATGCTCTCTGGAGATCCCCTGGGAGCTGTTCTGGGAAAGAGGAAGGAGCAGGGAGGGGACAGGGGGGGAGGGAGAAGGCATGGCAGAGGATGGAGGTGGGAGGAGGGAGGAGGAGGGGAAGGGAGGGAGGATGGAGACGGGGCAGGGGAGGGATGAGAGAAATGGGCGAGGGGGAAGAGGGATGGAGGAGGGGGGGGGGGAGGAGAGGGGGGGAAAGGATGGGGGAAGGAGAAACGCGGCGAGGATCGGAACGTACCCGCTACCTCGAGGGCACCCCGGGGCCGCGCGCGCGGAGCGTCCTTGAGGGCGTCCCCCTTGCCCGACACGGTCAGCGACGCGACGAGAGCGGGGCCGAACGACCTGGG